>JARFIW010001171.1:9890000-10180000 GCA_036346225.1 Platerodrilus igneus | reverse complement strand
AGTAACAAATTGGATCCGTTCTTTTAGGTAAGAGTCAAACTGCTGAAGTAATACGTTGCTAAAACCATATGCTCGTAGTTCAAGTACTAAAATAGCATGATGTATATGATCAAACGCTTTGTAAATGTCTGCATATATAACATCGACTTGACCATGTGCATCTAGGGTCTCAGAGATGAATTGTGTCATAAGGACTAAATTAGTGGTAGTTGACCTTTTGGAAAAGAACCCGTGTTGATTTGGCGATATAAGGTGTGGAACAAAAGGAAATATTTTGTTGTGCAGAATCATTTAAAAACCTTTTGCACAATTAGATAAAATAGATATAGATCTTTAGTTAGCAACGTTGTTCGGATCTCCATTTTTTAAGATAGGACAGATTATCGAAGTTTTCCAAATGGATGGAAATATAGCACTTTTAAGTGAAATATTAAATATATAAGACAGCGGGCAAGCTAAAGCACCAACACAGTCCTTAAGAAGGAATAAAGGAATCTGGTACACACCGCAAGTAGCTTTATTTTTGAATTTGCAAATGCTGTCTTCAACTTCAGACAGAGTGACTTTGTTTATATGCAAAATGCTGTTGACAAGAACTTTACCATTCTCATTATCACCAAAGTCATCAAAGTCATATTCAGAGTGTGTCCTGTAGACACTGATAAAATGGTTTTAAAGACCTCAACAATTGCTTGAGGTGACTCATAGGTTTAATTGTGGTAACAAATTTTACCTGGTATTTTAGTTTTGGATAGCTTCGAATGGATGTAAGCCCAGAATGATTTTGGGTCCTCCCTAAGTGAACGCTCTACCTGCAACAGATATTGCTTATAAGACGATAGTATGAGGCATTTGGACAGTGCACGAAGCCTTTTAAATTCAACTTAAAAATAGCTTGAGCCATGTAGTTTATGTTTGCGAAGAGTAGCATTTTTCTGCCTGATGGCATTAATAGCTTCTTTTGTGTACCACCTAGGGCATTGTCGTTTTGTGCCTCTATAAGTAGGAACATATTCATTCGAAACAGAGTAAAGCTTATAAAAAAAAGCATCGCAAGCCGCATCAGGATTCGTGTGATCTATTAAAAAGCACCAATCCGTGATTAAGAGGATGTTGTATAATTGTACATAGTTAGCTTTCTGAAAATTACAGGATTTAGTGAAATTTGTTGGAAAACTAGAGTAAAATGTTTTAATTCTAAGTTGTATACATAGAGGTGCGTGGTGTTCGTCCTTTGTTATAAGTGGAGTTTTGGCTTCAGTTATGATACAAAAATTATTAGAATAATCCAAATCAATCAACCTATTGTTTTGATTAAATACATTGTTATATTGTGTGACGTCAATCAAATGTTCAAAGTTCAGAAGCATTGATGTCTTTATGTCCATTGTGTTACCTGTGCTGTAAAGTGGCACATTAAAATTCTCCATGATTAATATGTTGTGTGTGGCGAATTGCTCTATGTATTTTAGTAATATTTATAAATAGGTGGTTGCAGTAGTTGACGGTATGTAGATAGCAAAGATGTGTAGATTTTCGCTTTTCATATTGATCTTGAAGCCAACAATGTCTATTACAGGAACAACTGAACACCATTCAATTACGTCAATAGGTGTAAATTCGAGACAATTTCTAAGAGCCAGCAATGCTTCTCCACCACGTGTTAGTCCAACTTCCGCGTATCTACGATCGGTTTTGATAACATTGTAATAGTTTAAAAAAGTTCAGTTGATGAAATATCATCAGTGAGTCATGTTTCCACAAGTGCAACAACATCATACTCACATTCGGAAACACATGCACAAAAACCCGGTATTTTAGTTCTTAAGCCTCGAACATTTTGGAAATAACACTTCAAATAGTTTGTAGAACCGCATACATCTTTAGTACCAGTTTTAGTGGTAATCCGTGCACCACCTTCATAATGACTACTTTTATTCACATTCGTAAAACAGCAACATGAATTGGTAATTTTTATGTAATGTTTGGATAACTGTTCTTACTTAAAAATTTGCACCATTTTTGTTAGGTATAAATATTCTAACAGCTATGCCCTCAGACTAAAAGTCAGGATTCAATAATGAGCTAGACAGTGATGAGGCAATTGTTATTTTAAAGGAGCTGTACAGATCTGGCAATTTGGATTTTAAGCGCGAAAGTTTAGTAGTTATTTTTTTTGTTTGTTTTGTATATATGTTCGTATCTTGTCATCATCAACTTCAGAATTGACTCGTGTTAAGTGAATATTAACATACCTTTGCACTTTTGCACAGCCTTAAACCAATCAGACGAGTCTCTAATTCCATTTGCCGCGGTGTCAACTATGGCTGTTGCAATAACTAATGAGTTTCTCTTTCGTTCACTTTTGTTGTACCGATTGTCTACTACACGCAGTTCAGTAGTTGCAGAATCTTTTATCACATCAGAGTAATTTTCTTTTGCTCTACCATTCACTTTATTAAGTATTACAGGTTCTTGTATAATGTTATTGTCATCTTTAGTTATTTCTTTATAGGTTTGAAGATTAAGTTCATTCATTATCACATGTTTTTGTACAATGCCATTAACATCTTTGTTTACATCTTTGTTATTGTTTTGCAAATTAGACGTCTGTTCTGATAGTGGCTGGCTATCAACATTCTCAATTTGATGCACATGTGTAAATCCAATTTTGCTAATTCTATGATCCAGTTTGTTATTAGTAAGAAGTTTAATTAAATCTATGTTGCTTTCCTTTAAAATTCTTACTTTTGTTTTCAAATCTAACAACTCCCTATTCAGTGTTAAGGTTTCTCATTTTATTATGGATGCTATTATGGAACGGAACTCATCACTCTTTAAAAAGGTAGTGACCTCATTATTATAATTATAACTCACTTCGTTAGTAGTTGTTGCACAATTAACAAGTCTTTTACTATCACAATTAATATCAGGTACGCATGTTGCACTATTATCCATGCTTGACTTTGTTAGATTAACACAATTTCCACAATGATATACTTTTGATCTTCATCACTGTTTATAAAAGCACCATTTCTCTGGCTACAAGATGTATGAGCTCTAGTCTTGCAGCTGTTGCATAACACCAATTTATTTACTGCATTTTTATTACAATAGTGACAATTATTAGACAGCTCTGCAGGAACATGGTTGCACCGGCGGCCATCTTGTTTCGAAGTTAATAAATTGTCTTTATAGAATTTACTACATCGCCTTTTATTACATGCAAAGATTGGTAACCAAAAAGATAATTAGGAGAAGCTTTAAGAAAGGGGGAAGATAAATAGGATCTAGAAACGAATAGGTGTATAGAAAAAGGATACTTGCAAACAACATTAGTCGAATTATACACCCTGAAGCCTGTAATTATAAATGATGGTAGGACCTGTCCAGAAAACTGATAGTAATTTTATTTGATTCAACTTTACTCGCTAAATTAATCGCGTAATTTTTACACACACAAGATCTTTTTACGAGGCAAAGTACTATCTTGTATCTTCCAGGCAAATTTTAGTTGTAGTTAGTTTTTAATGTTGCAAACGGCGAAAAACAAAATAAATCTGAGGGTCTTCTTGAAATATTAGTCATTTTGGCCGTTACGAAGTAAGAAATGGTTCGATTCCCGTGTGGTAAGAATTTCTCCTCCAAAAGTTCGTACATAGCTCTGGTTGTATGTAGCGTTGCGTGCTAGATGAGGGTAATAAATCATCAGCAGTTATAATTCCACTCTAGTATGTCCAAAAAGAAGTAATCAACTGTTGCTGTCTTAGAAGTGTTTAGGCAGTATTCTAATCATCGACTGTATAAAAATACGATGTTGAAAATTTATACTGCTATAATACCTTTTTAATTGCCCTAAAACAATAGGTTCACTCTTCATAAAACAAGTTTGATTGCAGGTTGTTATTAAATTGTTAGATATGTCAATGAGTGCCTGACCATGAAGTTGTATAAACCTACACCAATCGTAAAAGCACGAAATAACAAATAAGATCTTTAATGAGCCAGTTTCAAGTTTGTTTCACACACAAAATTATTTGTTGAATTATTTACATTGTGCAATAACATGATTTACTACTTTTTACTTCGTGAACAGCTCGAAATGTACCAGCCTGTATAATACAATGAACCAGTTGAAGAACACATGTGCTTTCTCGCAAACACGCATGTGTACTGATAAAATAAATAATTAATAATTTTAGGTTGGTCTTTAGTAACTATTTTAATCAAAATTTTGACATTTTTAGAAGATTTGTATTAAAAACCACTTTTTAACGTTGATTTCGAATGTATTATTACCTCGAATTAGCGAGTATCGATTATGTTGTTACTTATAACGTTTTCTTTAAATGCAGTACTTTGATAAAAGATTAAAATAAATCCAAAGTCTTAGGTTTTAAAGAGTTTTCTTGAATATTCCAGCAATACTTTTGATACACGTTGCGATTTAGTGTTACGAACTATTAGGCAACCCGTCAAACACGCAAGCTGCGTAACCGAATTATATTCTACAGAAGTTTCAAACCTTCCAGCAAACACCAGAATATGAGTCATCTATTTAATTATAAGGTATATATAGGATCGGTGATGAGTGAACATATGTTAGTCTATATCAAAATGTCGTATATAAATCATCTCGGTATAGTTAATGGGTCACTACGTTTTGAAAGTCCTATAGTAAATATACATTTGTGTTATGTGAACGTGTATATTGTACCGCCAGCTTGTACATAAATAGACAAAAGTGTAATAAATAAATTATAGTAGTGTTTAGTGTTGTTAAGAAGATTTATGGTTAAGGATTTAGTTTAAGAAGTATTAGTGCTTGTAAATAACATTAGTGTGATAGTGCTTCATTGTTAATTGGACTGAAAACATCTATAAATAGGGTATATGCTGTTAATTAGACTTATGAATAGCGAGTAATAAAGACTTATTATTACTTGTTCTAAATTGGTGAAATAGTAACCCGCTACACTGGGGTCAGGCTGTGTTCGGTGTATAGTGATTAAAGACATTTGAGTAGTTTGTATATGCTAGTTACAAGAACCAAAGTAAAATGGACGCAAAAACTTTAATAAATTTCCTTAAGGATTTTAAATCCGGTATGAAAGGAAAGTACGTGAAAATGCTGAGAAAATGGAAAAGTTAAGTGAAAATACAGCCACGTCGGAACAAAGATTAATGGAAAGCTCCATGGCATTGAAAGAAGATTTCACTGAAGAGGTAAAAACAATTGAGCAAAAGTTGGACAGTATATTAGTCAAAATGTAAGATGTGATGAGGCTGCAAGAACAAATGATTTCACTAACAACGCGGCCACTTGAATTAGGAAACCAATTTTTAAAAAAAACATGTCAGAAATAAGAAGCATGGAAGGAAGCGAGTCAATACCATCAAAATTTAAAGTAAAACCACCCACATTTGATGGTAAAACACCTTGGCCGACATATTTGAAACAATTTAAAGCTGCTGCGATAGCCAACGGTTAGTGCAACAAGGAGAAGACTATCTCCTTGATAGTGGCTCTACGGGGGAAAGCTCTTAACATCCTTATAATTATTTATGGTTCCGGGTTGGGACCGTGTCATTTTATAAATTAAGGTCGACGTTTCGCCCACTTTTGTAAGGGGCTTCATCAGGACAATAATTAAAGAAGCCCTGATGAAGCCCCTTACAAAAGTGGGCGAAACGTCGACCTTAATTTATAAAATGACGCGGTCCCAACCCGGAACCATAAATAATTATAATGACTCCGGCCGTGAAAGCCTCCGACAATCTTAACATCCTGCAAACGATTCCCCATTACCAACAGAATGATTACGGTCTCTTAACATCGAAGCTTGAACTGAGATATGCAATGCTGGAGCTGTGGTGAAGTTGGCTATATACTGAGACGCTGTACTCAACAAAAAAAAACAACCAGTTGAGCTAAAGCAGGTCGACGTAAGGGGGCGAACGTCGACAGCACAACCTAGTGCCCCGGAGATTATCATTCGTGCTACATCGTCGATAGGAAGTCTGGACAGTATTTATATCGATGGTAGAATTAATGGTTGGGTTGTCCGATTACTCGTGGATACAGGAGCGACAAGGACTATTGTGAGACCAGATTTGGTTGGTCGTTGAAAAGTACTACCTACATAGGTATGCCTTCGAACGGTAAGTGGTGAAAAACTACTCACGGAGAGACTGCCGTTACGTTGAGAATTGGAGACAAACTAATTAATCATCGGGTGTTGGTAGCTGAAATTACAGAAGAAGTTATCTTGGGAATGGATCTCATAAGAAAATATGGGTTTCATGTGAACATGAAAGAAAATGTGCTTCAGATAGATGACGAGATTCCATTTTAAGGGACAAGTAACCAGACGATGCAAGTTCGAATGATTTGTGATACGAAAATACCCGAGAAAACGAACACTGGTAAAGTTTCGAAATATGATACCACTAATGGTGCTAAACATTAATCCGCATACGGTGACCCTGAAGAAAGACATGATTGTGGGCAGTTGCATTCCAGTATGCCATATTAAACGTTGTGTGGACGACACAAAAGATAAACCAGAAATTGCTGGATATGTTGACACCTTCGTGTCAAGCATTAAACGGCGACCAACTGGGCAAGGTAAAAGAACTGGTCGGACGATATCGAGGTGTGTTTGTATTGAATGATAGTGAGAAAGGAAGGACAAATGTTGTGCATGCAACACAAGATCAATACTGGCGATGCGCAACCTATAAGACAACATCTCAGACGGCTTCCTTTGGCAAAACGTAAGGAAGTTTAGCAAATCATCACAGACATGGAAGAACAGGGAGTGATTGAGCCTTCGAATAGTCCATAGGCATCCCCCGGTAGTGCTTATCAAGAAAAAGGATGGATCGACAAGGTTTTGTGTGGACTACTGGCGGATAAACAATGTCACAAAGAAAGACAGCTATCCTTTACCCAGAATTAATTGGATACTCTATCCGGATCTAAATGGTTTTCGACCTTGGGCTTGAAAAGCGGAACCTGGCAGTCAGGCAAGAAAAAGTTATTGGGTATTTTAGCAAAGTATTGTCGCGGCCAGAAAGGAACTATTGTGTAACAAGAAGGGAGCTGTTGGTCGTCGTCAAATCCGTAGAGCACTTTTATAAGTATTTATACGGCCGTAAATTCCTGCTAAGAACAGACCATGCTGTACTAATGTGGTTACTGAAGTTTCGAAATCCTAAAGGACACAGTGCAAGGTAAATAGAACGACTGCAGGAATATGACTTTGATACAGAATATCGTGTATGAACTAGCCATCGGAATGCAGGCGCTCTGTCAAAAAGACCTTGCTCGGTAGACTACAATCATTGCTCCAAGATGGAAGAGAAAATAAGTGTCATCCATTGAATCACGGTAACTGATGATGCTAGGCAACCCGACAGAATACGAGAAGACTAGGAGAATAACTCCGAATTGGGTCGTATTATTGAGTGGAAAAGTAAAGGACCACGACCAGCTTGGGAAGAAATTAGTATTTCAAGTAGGAGCCTGAAGGCATACTGGGCACAGTGGGACCCCTTGGTGACTGAAAAGAGAATCTTGAAACGGCGATGCCGGAAGTGTTGCAGCACTTACACGATGGTATTTCCGGAGGGCACTTTGGCGTGAAAAAAACTCTCGAAAGAGTGAGAGAAAGATTCTATTGGGTAAACTGCAAAGAACATGTGAAGGAGTGATGCCGGAAATGTGAGTTGTGTGTTAAATCAGTTCAGTACAAATGTATGCTACACAGTAAATTGCAGGGGCTGAACTAATCAAACGTAGTTAGTTAAACTGTCAACATTAAATGCTCCAATAGGTAAATTTCTTGATTATAATAATTTGTGCTACGAGTAACATGAAATTAACTTAAAAAATACAAATGTAGGATTATGTTACGTTCTCTTCTTGTAATTAAAATTTAGCGCATAGTTTAATTTAAAACTTCATAATCCAGTACTGTTGCCACGGTTATTTGCGTGTATTAGCAAACCAGCAGTTTTTATCAATTGAAGCTGTTCCTTATTTATCATCTTGTAGAATTTTGTTACGTGCCGAAATCGGCCGTAAACATTCATATAGTTTTAATATGCGGGAATTTCGCGCCATAAATTTAAAAGACTTGTTGCGCGTAATTCCGTCACTTCAGAAGTGCGTTGCGCGAGATCCGCGTCGACGCGTGTGGACTAAGGAGTAGTGGGAAATTTCCAAAAGACGCGTTGGGACTTTGCTCCGAAACGCGAACAAGAGTAGTTGATCTGGTATCTTATCGTATCTTTTTGTTATGTAGATTCCCTTGCCTTATCTTTGATTATCGTTTCTCCAACCCGTTCCTTATCGTACCTCTACATAGGAAGAAGACCAGCGAATTTGGATGCAATCTGGCTTGGGAGATCTACGACCCGAGAACCATCATGAAGTAATCCGGATGCAAGCCGCCATCATGAAGTAATTCTGAAGGAAGCTTTACTTATTCACGTGAGTACCCCGTGGGGTTTTTTATATAATTTATATAATTGGAAAACGTGTTGCAATAATTTGTATATTGTGTGATGTCATTGACAATTGGCGCGTTAATTTCCACATTATGTAATATCGTTACCAACTGTCATTTGTGTCGCATGTACCGCGTTTACAGGACTGTAATAATTTGTGTTAAATATTTAGTTATGAAATTTTAGGTACTTCGAATCTACGATTATTATTATCATTAACAAAGTTAAATGTATTGAATCCGTTCTATGATGACAACGTGCTAGACCTCAAGTTGGTACATCTAATTATAATTTAAATATAGCAAATTACTCTTTCAATGTAATATTAAAAGCTAGTATCTATTTATCAAAACACTTGCTTCATATATATTATAATACGTTTAGGAACACGGTTTTGGATTATTAAAGCATTTGTTTCGGAAATATTACATTCATTTAGCGACATGTTTTATCAAATGGTTTTCTGTGATCAGTTGTTGGCTTTTGAGTTTATAATGTAAATTCAATATATGATTCCTGATTGTGTCGGCTTCTTACTTAGAATAAAATTTGTGGTACGAGCGATCTCGAATAATTTTCTTTCTCTAAGAAGCTTGAGTTTGTTTGTTGAGGTAATGTATTGGATTAGAAGATAAGTATCCGCTCCGAATAAATTCTGTCGATTAATAACTTATAGTGCGAACTTGGAAATATTCGATTTTCTTTAACGCGGAAGATATAATACCAGCTACTCATACCTGAGGACCCACGGAAATTTATGTACAATGTTGTGTTTGGTTATATTGAAGACTTTGAAATAACATCATTACCAGATAAACCGGCCATTGAAATATTCTTGAGGTACTCTTGGAGACAAATGCAGAACGCCTTGCTCAGCTATATGAACGGATTTCCTTTGTTAAGGCTTTCAGATATTCAAATGGATTTCGCTCCGCCCGGACCGTCGGAATGTGCATACGGCGACCACTAATATTGGGGGAGTATTTGTTAATAATAGATTCGCACTGACGGTATAAAATTTTTCTCCTATACATTTCTTTTAGAGTTGCTCTCCTGTTTGGGGTGTATTTTGTTTGGAAAATTTATGTAGAAACAATCTTATAAGATCTAATAAATTTTATTTCATATTAAGACTATGCTAATGACAAAGACCGCTTTTATTGATATGTTTTAGATGTACTTTTTTACATAATTATTTTTTTTCAGCTACGCGAGATACGTTTCGGACCTTGGGAGCGGTCTTTTTAAAAACTTTCTCCAAAACTTCTTGTAACAAATTTTATTCGATAAACAGAAATTACAATTAAATTTTGACAAACTGATTTAAAATACTCTAAGTCGAAAATTAATTAATAATTGGAGTTTAATAAGGGTGAGTAGCTTAAGCAAACGCCAATGTTAAAGCTGAAATACTCAAGACTGACTGATGGTCTTGGGGCTCCCGGGATATTTATGTTGGCCCTGCCCCTCACATGTCTGTGGGAGCTTGCAGAGCTCATGTCTGCATATTTCTTAATTCTATTCATTATACAATGTAACAATCTTAATTTCTAAGTAATCGCAGTTTCTTAACCGTCTGTGACCTGCACCTGCAGTATCACTTACTGTCTGGAATACAATGTATTGCATCTGTTCTCACAACTTGCTTGTGAACTGTTAATAACCTTTCTAATTTATCCTTGAATTTACATTGTTGCATATACATAAGAGTCTTTAATAATTTCTAATAATTCCTATTAAATTTTATTTTATTATACATATATAGATTGGGGGATACATAACCAGCGCAAATGCATTTTAGCTAGGAGCAACTTTAATTGCTGTGCCCACCATCATATTAATGTTATTTTCTTTTAAAGAGACGTGGACACTGAGTCAGTACTTAGCTGGTGTAACTTTGTTTTTTTTTTAAGGATTACTTAAATATTATAGTAACTTAAGGCCCGAAAACGACCCACTATATATTTGTGTAATTTTTTTATTTCTTTGATTAAAAAAAGATATTATTTTATTTTAACGGAAATTTTTTTAAACTATGTAAATCCTCCGGAATATTTTGGTTGAACGTTGTTATCTCCGCAGGCTGATTTTCCTTTTTATAATTTGTTGATTTTTTTGAAGTTTTGTAAATAAAAGCATTCTCTTTGGAGGTGTCCTTTTTCTTTCTGAGTGGCCCATCCCATCTACGACGTTTTTAGCTAGCACGGCATTAATTCTTTGGATTCCCCTTATTTTTGCTGCTGTACTCGGGGCGGGTTAGCTGTTACTGTGCTTACTGTACTTTATCTTTTTCTTGTCAGCACGTATTATCGCAACAATTATTTACCATTATAATAATTTTAAAACTAACAAACCGCTAACTAGAATGAAAGAGCCCCAATCATCATTACCGTCAAGTTCGAAAACGATTCTTAAAAGCCAAGACCAGGCAGAGCTGTTTATCGTGGGTGAAACCACATCTGACACATGCTTCCAAATTGGTCTCCAAGATAAATATGTCCCGTGATAACTACTAAATGAATCTTTAAGCTGCAACAACAGCAGATAGCGCAATCTAATATTGCTAAACACAAACGTATAATATAAGAAGGCGCTCAAAAATGAACAGTGGATTCACATACAGAGTAAAACACTGGGTTAAGAAACTTGAATTGTTACAATAGATAGATCCCAAATTAATAGAACCATAAAAACTTACTTTTTAAATGATCGAGTAAAATTAAGCTCAAGTTATCCTGTATAAATACATTCCACGTTCTTACATATGTATAAAGACTCCTAGTATTTTTGTTTGAAAATAAGCTACAGACAATTTATTTAATGAGGTAGATACATATTCGAGGAAACTTAAGACTAGTAAATTAATTTTTTCTATTAATAAAAGTTTAAATACTTAAGATCGATAGACTTTGAAAATATGTTTCTGATAAAGTGTTGAAGAGGTCGAGATGAATTGAAAATAAAATATCTTTTGTTGCCAGCATGGATTTTGCAGTAAACTGTCTCAATGCTTTCAAGAAAATTGTAATTAGACTAAATAAACCTTTATAGAAGTACAATTGAAAGGATTTCTTTACCCACAATTCATTTAACAAATTTGAAAACGCTGTATAAAGAAGGGTGATCAAGATTCGAAATTATACTTAAGGTCTGTTTATTTGCGAACTGTTGTAACTCTTTTTTATATTTTATTATTGAGTATGGCATAAAAATAATTAGAAAAATTTATTTGGATTCTATAGCGTTAAAACGCTTTTCAATTTAGTTAGTTAATAAATAAAAATGGCAAACTTGCCGTATAGATTCGTAAGCAAGAAAATTTAAATGCCACTGATAGTAGACGCGAAGAGCTGAAAGGTAGATTGCATTTACAATCATTTAGGATGCAAAGCAATTGCGAGCTTTAATTGCTTTTCCGTGTGTATAATATCAAAAATTAAAATATTCATTCTTGTTCAAAATAACACTTTATAGGTTTTAAATGGAGTTTAAATTCCAGAACTTTTGCGATTAATAAAGACAAATACGTCATCGAATACCAAGAAATGTTTAAAATGTCTTTAAATAGCCAATTATGAATATACGCACTATTCAAAGAACTCGCGCGGCGATTAACAAGCAACAAAATAAAACCCAGATAAATAAGAACTAATTTATCGTTTTCCGGGTTACTACAAGAAAGAATGAGGCGCGAACATTAACTTCGTGCATTAAACAAGGATAAACGGCACGTTTTATGATAAAACATAAATTATAAAGTTGGCATCAGTTGTATCGTTAAAGCGCGAACGCGGTGTAAATTCTTGATAATATTACATCACAAAGATGGCCAATTTTTTAGGAGGATACGGAAGAATCTCGAATATGACGTATAGAGATAATTTTTATATGTAAACGGAAACTTGATGAAGGGTTCATTCGCATATCGATTCTTTCTAGCAATATGTAACGTTGAGTAAAGGTCGATTATGCAAAGTTGCAATGAAACGTATATGTTTAAATTAGTTTTACAAGTAACATAAAAGTTCTCAACTGCAATATATTTAGGATATTTCATTGTTTTGTAAAATACATTGAAAACTGAACGTTCTTTGGTACAAGAGCTACTATAAAGTTAATTAGTTAAAAATAGAAAATGTACTTTAGCAAACTGATTTCCTAACGTCAAATGGAGATTTAAGATAATATGGATGATCTTGTAAACTGGGATTTAAACGTCAATTTAAAATAAAACTAGGAAAGACTTAATACCGTTGCGGATAATGAAAACAAGATTTGTATAAGGGTTTTTTAACAAATAGCCATAATTATAAAATTTTGGATTTCTTTATTTGTAAATTAATAATATTTGAAAATTTTGTAATTGAAATTTAGAATAAGTTCTGAATTTTTTTTGAGAAGCGGATAATTAAGCAAATTTTGAGGTCAAAGTTCAAAACATTTTGACTTTTAATGAGTTATCTGTGGAGCATCACTGGCCAATTATATTCTTAGGAATAGGTTTCTGTATGAACTTGAGCTACAAATTGTTTTATAAAGTCTTTTGTATGAAAGAAAAATGTTTCTGAATGTATAGATGTTTCTTGAGATTGCTGTATTTCATTTCATTTTGTAAATTCCACAGTATAATTTTCATTGAGATAGCCAGGCAAAGCAAAGAAAAGAAAAGGAAGTTAAGATAGTAATTTAAAATTTCCCATCGTTGTACCTAAGTCACAGCATTAATTAATGGCGCTCCTACTCATATCCGTTGTCAGCAATATATATATATATATATATATATATATATATATATATATATATATATATATGGTCGATGATGTGTACGAAAACGGTCGATCATCTTTTAAACTAAGGTAGCTAGCGTAAAGTGTTAAATACAAAAGTTTTAGGGTTTTAAAATCTATTACAATAAAGACAAACTAAGTATACAAGATCAATAAATATGTCATGGCAAAACAAAGTTCTATTTTTTAATAGAGCACCCTGTATATTATTTCATATTTCAATTTATCTCAAAATTCCATAAAAATCTTATAGCACAATATTTTACGTAAACCTAACCGTTTTCGAGATATCAAACTTTGAAAATGACTTTTTTATAAATTATATAAGGATATTTTAGTACATCAAGTTACCTTTGAAGGTCTCTAGCTCCATGACAATGCATCGTCGTTCTTTTGTCGAATAGTGATTATCTTGACAGCACATTGTTTCTTATCAAGCATTTTTATAATATTTATATCACCATATCCTCCACCATGTGTAATTTTTATAATGAATATCTACCATTTCGGGCTTTTTTTAAATAAATTTGAAGGTAGTAAAAAGTAATCTTCAAAGTTCGATATCTTGTAAACGGTTAGTTTTACAAAAAAAAAAAATTTGTTTAGAATTTCAAAATAAATTGAAATATGAAATAATATACAGGATGTTCCATTAAGAAAAGCACATTTGTTTCGTCATGGCAGTGTTACTGATGCTACATACTTAATTTGTCTTTATTGTAATGGACTTTAAAAACTTTACGACTTTTGTATTTAATATTTTGTGTTAGTAACTTTAGTTTAAAAGATAATCGACCATTTACATAACTATCTGCCACTATGTATATATATATATATATATATATATATATATTCAAAGCCTACAAATAAAACTCACCAAATATAAAAGAAACCGCAAAAAAAAATTCCTAAGATTCATTGTTCCACCCTGTATAATAAAGCGTATTTAAATACATAGCCCTTAATGTGCAAAGCGAAAACACAGTTCCGTGCTTGTAAATAATCACTCTAAGATAAATACAAAGGCATTTGTTTGTTATAAAAATGCACTTTTCGTGCATAAAACAAATAATTTTGGGTATAATAACACGTCTGTAAAAGCAAAACACACGTCCCGTATATTTAAAAGCCCTAATTTTTAAATACAGCCGCGTGTACAAAGTTAAGCCGTATATGTAAAAATAATTACTGTTGAGATATTTTAAAACGCATTTCATGCGAATGCAAATCGATCATTTTCAAGTCTATTATAAATACAATGCTATTTATTTTCATTTATTAACATCGAAGTACATAAAATATGCCCTACATTTGCTGTAAATAGCATAGAATGGTGCCAGCTTTACACATTTTACGTAAAAAAAACTACAACAATCTTGATAACGCTTTAATCTTTATAAAATGATTTTATGTATTAAAAACACGTTTTAGTTTACCGTAAAGGCAAATATTTTCTTTTTACAATTATGAAAATACAAGTCTTTTGCATGTTCAAATCACGTTAGGAAAGCAATTAAAGTTTTAATTAATCATATAAATTGACTCCCGTGCGTGTATAACACAAATTCATTTTTAAATAAAGAGTTTTTCTCGAATTTTTGAGAAATACTCTAATTAATAAGAAATGTGGTATACACTAATTAAATAAACGAAAGTTTATACTAAGAAAAGCGAACATTAAAAATATAATAAAAAAATGTCGTAAAATCGACAAGAAGGCGGTTTAATAGCTTTACGTATTAGTGACGGAGATTGCAAACCATTAACCTTGTTGTGTTGGACAAGGATGTACGGCGCGCGTCACTATCATAAAGATTCTTTTGGCCGAAACAAACCTTACAAGCGTGGGAATAAAAAGCCAGGTAAACTATCCACAAGAAAAGAAATGCGAGTTCTGTAAATTGTAAGCAACTTTAAGTGAGGGACATTTTTGATAATTAAGTACTTAATATAAATAATTTTATGCTTGAAAAAGGTTATGCTGTAAATGTTCTATATTCTTTTGTTTGAAAGAAAATATTTTAGACTGTATAAATGCTTTGTGATATTGCTGTGTTTGATTTCATTTCATAAATTCCATTATTTCCGTTGAGTTAGCCAGGCAAACAAAAGTTAGAAAGGAAGGTAAGTCAACAACTTCAAATTTTACAATTTGCTGTATCTGTATCACAGCACCCATTTAGTGATGTCACAGCACTCTTTTAGCGACGCCTAACGCCGGCCGTTGTCACATCATTCTTTTAGTGACGCTCCAACGCGGCGCCTGAATAGGGGCGCTATTAATTAATGCTGTGACTTAGGTACACCGATGGGAAATTTGAAATTACTATCTTACCTTCCTTTTCTTTTCTTAGCCTGGCTAGCTCAAAATGACACTGAGGAAAACAGTTTGCAGATCAAGGTCATACACAAACCTATTTCTAACTATTACCTATTTACTAAAATAATTCTTACTTAATCATTGTTAAAAAAACTTAAATATCTTCTCAAACAGTACAAAATCCTTTTTAATTGATGCGTGGATAGTTTTCCTATTTTTTTAATTACCACGTTTGTAAATATAATTGGACAGTGATAATCCACAAATAACTCATTGAAGGTCAAAATGCTTTGAACTTCGACTCAAAATTTGCTGTAATTAATTAAATTTAATACAGTATGAGTTTAGTATTTGAAGAACAACGTGCTGCAAGTATAAAAATAATTACTAGTTGATTAAGTTAATAATTACACCACTTATACCCTGATGTTTGTGTTCCTTTTCTTCAATATTCGGATTTGGTCTAAGAAAATGGACCGCCAATATCAATTGTCACCTCTCAAAGGTGCTCCCCACGTTATATTACCTCATTAGAGCTGCTTTATGGTTTCCCTTTCCCAATCGTGCGCATAGTTAACACTTGCGGTTCTACTCTTTTACATCGTCCTTGCATCCTATCTAGTAAAATCTTGCTCGGATTTTCTCTAGAGTCTTCTTAACGTCTAAGTGTTCTCCTGACGTCCCTTTATGCAGACGTCCTAAAACCTCGAACTCCTGCTTTTTATGAACCATCACCTAAAGCGTACTCACGGATCCATCTCTATTCTTCAAGGATCGCACCAAGATCCTATCCTTTACTTTTAGGGAATGCCATTGTGCGTAGTGGGACTTCAGGATGCTACTTGAAGGGCTAATGTCCTACCAGGAAGAACGTTTTTCTCTGACTTTCCAACCTAGAACGACACCTAGGTCTATATCATTCTCCTGCTCCGTTCGCATCTGTAAAGGCTGCCAATCAGTAAATCACACTTTGCTTCAAAACGTGAGCAATGTCTACAATCTTTGGAGCATGACTTTTTCGAAAGCGCATCCGAATTATGATAACTTATACCAGCACGGTGTTCCGTGTTGAAGTCATCTCATACAGCCTTTCTATTTATTTAGCTACATGCTCTTTGGGGTTTCTATACTGTAATAGCCACTTCAGGGCGGCGGAGTCGATTCTCAGGTGAAATTTTCTCCCATTATAAAAATAATCTACGGATTTCACGACAAGCAGCAGTTCCCATCTTGTAACGCAATACTTCCGTTCCCGTTTTGAGAAGACTTTGCTAAAGTGAACAATGACTCTCTCTTTCCCGTTTTGCATATGCAATAGCACACTTCCGATGCCGATAATGCTTGCATCTCCATCTAAGATAAATTTCTCTTTCAACCAAAGACAGCTTAAGATCGGAACTGCTATCAATAAATGCCTTACCTGTTGAAAGGCTTCTGACAATTTTCATCCAAAACGCAATCGAGCCCATCCCCAGTTAGCTGGATCAAGGACTTGGCTATATTCGCAAACTCGGAAGCGAATCTTTTGTATTAAGTACACAACCCCAGAAAGCTGCGTAACTGATGTTTGTCTTTTGGCGCCAGCCACTCTTGTACCGCATTAATCTTTGCCGAGTCTGACCGACTCCATTACGCGAAACTACGTGCCCTAGGTATTTTAGCTCTTTGCTTCTTTGGACTCTACTTAAGATTGACTTCTTCTATATTTCCCAAGTGTCCCCCAAACGACTTCCCAATTACGATCACGACATCCATATGAACAAGACACGTTTTCCACGATAGCTCACGTTAGATGTTATCTATTAAACGTTCGAAGGTAGCAGGGGCGTTGCAAACCCCAAATGGCATAACTATAAACCGCCATAGGCCAGTACCAATAGTGTGTAATAACTTTTGCCCGTGCCTAATATGATAAAAGTTTGTTTGCTAACTTTAGACTTTACTCCAGCGTTAGAGCGATGAGTAGGGAAATTCATTGTAAAATTAAAATGTAAAAGAATTAAAGTTAGGCGCCACTACGCCCGTTTAAACACGGTTGTTATGACCCTAGAGATGGTGTAGGAATCCCAAAGTAAATATCCCTAATAACAAAGGATTGGCTATGATAGAGTAAGCCTAAAATAAAAACAAATTATTATAATACAAATGGAAAGAGCAGTTTGTGTCTCAAAATAATATTAAAATAAGTAATAATGTTCAAATGAACCTCTGAAGATTTCAAGATTTTGCTATAAACACTCACGTACCTCAAGATCACCTCAATAAAAAATGTATAATCGGATAAAAACAATATTAACTGTTCAAAAAATTTATTATTGAACAAAACAAAAAAAATAATATCCATAGTGTGTGCATAACGAAATTTCGTTCTTTGAATTTCTTAGAAAATATCAGTTCGATATTATTGAGCTAAATCGAGTCTAATTTCGGTTTATGTTCAAACAAAAATTTTAAAGGTGAAATTCAATAAACATGAGATATTAGAAGTTTAGTACAAAGAATTATCTTTACATTACATGCTAAAAGGCAAAATATTTAAAAGCGAATATTAAATATTTTGCCTTTTAGCATGTAATGTAAAGATAATTCTTTGTACTAAACTTCTAATACATTAACTTATTAATATAATTAATAGTGATTCAAATATGAAAGTCAGATTTCTTTCTTACAATTTTACACGTAAATTTAAAAAAAAAATCCTACTTTAAAGTTTAATTACTGAGATACTTTCTAATGTAAAAAAATTTAATACAAAGTTGCCTTTAACAACTATGGCAAGATATTCCAATATATATTTTTAAAAATCAAATTTGCAACATAAGGAAATAAAAGTTGTCAAGCATCCTATAGTTGCTCTTAGAAACAAACACCAAAACTCATACCTTTTAATAAAGTTTTCATGATAGTTCTGATTTTAGAACATTTTAAATAAACAAGCATTAATATTGCTATAATATTCTTGAAAACAAATGTCCAATCACAGAAAATTTCTAGTGATTACCAGACGACTTGCAGATGTTTTCAGTTCGACAAACAAGCAAAATAACAGCTTTGACTTACCTATCGATTGAAAAACACCTTTCTTTTGACAAAACAGAAACATGTAAAATCCACGTATTCCACCAACTTCAAGGCTTCGGGATGAACTTTATAAGAATAGAACATAAGATCGTAAATCGCCTCACAAAATAACAACTGCCTGATGCTTAATTAAGTAAACCCATTATGGAGTTAATTCTTAGATTATGTAAAACTTTTGCAATATAAAACCATAATAATATTACTTCTAAAGGTGTTAAACTTTTAAAGATGTTAATTCCTAAATTATATAAAACTTTTAATAATGTTAAACCATGACAATGTTATTTCTAAAACTGTTGTTACTTAAATACGCTATAAAAAAAGATATTAAAATGAAATCTTGTATTTATTTTATACAAACCAACGGAAAGCTAGGTTTCCGGTAGGACATTTATCGTATCTACAACAAAGCATCCCACCTTAACTCATCTCATACTTGAACACTACTGAATTTTGTTAAGTCATCCCTGGTCTTCCGACGATAAAAAATGTACGTTAAAGCAGGTTCTTAGAGATCGCTATAAATATGTCTCATAATATTAGAGCGTTATATACTACGTAATATCAAACCATACTTGCATGTTCATTCTATAAGCAGACGTCAATACTATTATAGTATGTGAACAGACCGTAGTTGCATAATAGACTAGAAGTTTTAAAAAATATTACAAGCGTTCCCGATTTTTGGATTTCATATCCACTTGCCAGCAACCACTCTTGAAATCACAGGTTGAGAACCATCGCGATTCTGAAAGTGTATCTAAAGCATCGTCAATCTTTGGAAGTGGGGTAACTATCCTTTTTGGTCACATTATTCAATGGTCTGTAGTCCATACAAAATTTTGCCATCCCGTCCTTCTTCTTAACAAACACAACAGGGAATGTCCAAGGGTTATCTGAGTGCCCAGTCACTTCCTGCCGCTCCATATATCCATCCATTTTCTCTGCCTCCTCGTATTTGGTCAATGGGAGTCTTCTCGGCTGTTGTCTTATTGGTCGTGCATCTACTGTATCGGTTCTATGCTTGACTACCGCGGTCTTTCCTAATCAGGCGGCTCCGTGGTGTAGTTGATATGCGTGTGACTACTATGCCCAAGGTCCCGGGTTCAAATCTCAACACGGTCCGCTTGAAAAATGTTAGGCGAGCATTTTTCACAAAAATACGCCTTTGTTCGAATGAGAGGTAAAATGGAGGTCCCGTATGTGGGTGTCGTTACGGACGTTAAAGATCCCTACCTTGCTTGCAACAGCAAGCGTTTGGCAAAATTCAAATTTTCCAAGTAAAAAAAAATCGCTTCTTGGCCAATGTAGTACCTTCGGATGGAGCATTGGAAAATCAAATGTAGGGTCTTTCCTAATCGACCGCCGTCGACCCCGAACACATCCGAGTACTGTCTGATCAAGTTTTTGAGTCCTACTAGTTGTTATTGTTCAAGATGTTGGCACGGTTTCGTCAACTGGTGCAATAACTTCGCGAAACAATCTTTGATGGGCGGTTCTTTCTCAACATCGGCAGACCCCGCCACATGAACGATCAAAGAACACCACCCAACCGTTGCATTCTTTTTCAGAGCGATATCGTAGTCTTTGGCGTTTAAGCTCCTAACAGGTACACCATCCATCAGTTTGGACAAAGCCGTTTTTATAAGCAAGCCCTTTACGAAGGATTCGTCAATAATCGGTTCAATAGTGCGCAAAAACCTTCCCGGAAAGCACCATTTAAGCGTTTTATCACCTTCCTTTCTGTCCTTCCCGGTAGGATAAGTTGTCCGTCAAACGAACTCGCAAAGACACGTCGTCTACTTAGCAAAACAGCACTTTCTTATTTCCTACTCTCAAGACATATTCCTTCATATCTACATGGAATCTATACCTCTTCAATATATCCATTCTCAAGATAACTTCTTCGGTGATATTTGCTATTACTACCTGATGGTAAAATAGCATTCCGTATGTTTAAATTTCCTCACCAGCTACGGTTCGAAGACGCACCATCGCGAGCGACACTTTACCACCGTCGCGCACTACATCCGAATTAGCAATTGTCCTAGTGGCTCCGATATCATCTAAGAACTTCACAGTGTTGCCGTTAAACTCTTCCATATAAGTAAATGCTGTCTGCATGCTTAGATCGTGCGATGCGGACGATGGTCTCCGGGCAGAATCCGCGTCAAATGACTTTTGCTCCCTTCGTCAACCCCTTTTAGTTTTTTGGCTTCTCTGCGTCCTTCTTGAGCTGTTTACATTGTGACTGTATGTACACAAATTCGACACCATTCCAGTATCGGGGTACATTCCTTTTTAGTTGGTGTTCACGAAGTACCCGTCGAATCATTTCTTCTATGCTTCCTTGGCCCTACTCCTCTACGGAGCATCTTACCGTTCCACTATCACGGGCAAAGCTTGCTTTGCCGTTAGAAATTCCAAACATTAGTTAGCACATTATCTAGGATCCTTGCTCGATCCAGCCATAGCGCTTGCTGGAGTTCTCCGTCGCATATCCTACCAACAAAGGTCTGCACTGCCAGCTGTTTTAGAAGGTAATCCGGTGCTGTTCAGTAGGTTAGTCTCACCAAGCGAGCAATATCTGCTTCAAACTCTTGCAATTTTCGTTGGCCTTTAACGGCTTTTCACTTGCGCATAGTACACTTTTTGAAGATGAGAGTCGCCGTACCTCATTTCCAGCCTTGATGTTAAGACACCGTAGCTTCTTTGGTCATGATCTGGTATGGTTTCCAAAATATTCAAGGCTTCACCTCGTAACGCGAAAATCAATGCGGTTGTTCTTTCGCTATCGTTCCAGCCGTTAGCTCTCGCTGCAGTCTCGAATTTTTTAAAATATATGTTCCGAGGTGACTTTCCATCAACACTGAACCTTGAGGCCAGTTCGCATTCCTCGACATTCTCGAATTCTGTGGCGTGCTGTTGTATCACTGGCACAGAGGGATTGTTGTACCTGAACTTTTAAAGAATTAATCTGTTCTTCCAGCAGCACCTCTTCTTCCATTTTACGCAGTCTTTAGAAGTTTTCTAAAATCTCGCTTCCGGCTTATACGAATTTTCTTAATAAATTTTCTAGAAACTTTGTTTCTAATTTCTGTAGTTCTCCGGGAAATTTGGCTTTCAGGTTTTCCGTCGATTTTATAGTTTCTTTTAAAAACTCCTTTCTTAATCATTCAACCACTGTTGCGGTTATTGTTGCTGTCTGTATAAACTCTTCCTTTAATTGTTCAATGGCTTTTGCGTTCTGATCTAATTTTTCTGTGAGATTTTTGGCGGTTTCCTATAATTCCTCTGTAAGACTTTCCTGTAGTTTTACGGCATTTTTCTCCATGTTGGACTTGAATTCCTTCAAAAACAAAAAAATTTTGCTGTCCATTCCTTTTTTTTACTACGAATCACAGACATGCAAATAGAAATCGTTCAAAAGTCTTTAATCCCACTACTTGACAACAGTATATCAAAAACTCTATGTGCAGAAGAACAGTTCCTTATTTTCAAACATTCCTTTTTGGTTGGTGTTTACGAAGTACCCGTCAAACCACTATGCTTCCTTGCCCCTACTCCTTTACGGAGCATCTTACCATTCCACTACCACGTGCAAAGCTTGCTTTACCGTTAGAAATTCCAAACATTAGTTAGCGCATCATTTAGGATCCTTGGTCGATTCAACCATAGCGCTTGCTGGAGTTCTCCGTCGCATATCCCACCAACAAAGGTCTGCACTGCCAGCTGTTTTAGGAAGTTATTCGGTGCTGTTGCATAGGTTAGTCTCATCAAGCGAGCAATATCTGCTTCAAACTTTTGCAATTTTCGTTGGCCTTTCGATAACGGCTTTTCACTTGCGCGTAGTACCCTTGTTGAAGATGAGAGTCGTCGTACCTCATTTCCAGCCTTAATGTTAAGGCACCGTAGCTTCTTTGGTCATGATCCGGTATGGTCTCCAAAATATTCAAGGCTTCATCTCGTAAAGCGACAATCAATGCGGTTGTTCTTTCGCTATCGTTCCAGCCGTTAGCTCTCGCTGCAGTCTCAAATTTTTTAAAATATATGTGCCGAGGAGACTTTCCATCAACTGTGGGTTTACTCTGAACCTTGACGCCAGTTCGCATTCCTCGACATTCTCAAATTCGGTGGCGTGCTGTTGTATCACTGGCACAGAGGGCTTTTGTACCTGAACTGTTAAGGAATAAATTCGTTCTTCCATCAACACCATAGGTTAAATAAAGTTATCAACACCTCTTCTTCCATTTTACACAGTTTTTAAAAGTTTTCAAAAATTTCGCTTCCAGCTTATGCGAATTTTCTAATAAATTTTCTAAAAACTTTGTTTCCAATTTCTGTAGACCGCAAAAATTGGTTTTCAGGTTTTCCGCCTTTTTTATAGTTTACTTTAAAAACTCCTTTCTTAATAATTTAACTACTGTTGCGGTTATTGTTGCTGCCTGTATAAACTCCTACTTTAATTGTTCAATGGCTTTTGCGTTCTGATCTAATTTTCCTGTGAGATTTTTGGCGGTTTTCTGTAATTTCTCTGTAAGATTTTCCTGTAGTTTTACGGGATTTTCCTCCATGTAGAACTTGCATTAGTTTAAAAACAAAAGAATTTCGCTTTCCGTTCCGTTTTTTGACTACGAATCATAGATATGCAAATAGAAATCGTTCAAAAGTCTTTAATCCCACTACTTGACAACAGTGTATCGAAAACTCTATATGCAGAACAACATTTCCTTATTTTCTGATTATACAAACCTGTTCAACAACTCGAACTTGCTAAAAGCTCTTCAAACGCTTTATTTTCAGATAATCTCTAACAGTACAATTACCACCTTAAACTACTATGCTGGTTTCTAAATTACTATCGAAGCACTATAATTAACTATCCAAGCACTAATTATTAATTTATATAATGACTACTGTAATTTATGACAACAGTAATTTATATCACATCTTTTAAAACTTTAAAATTAGTACATATTGTAATCAAACCATCAATCAGGACTAAACATTGAAACTCCTTAATGGCTATTTATACCGATTAAATTGCACTAGTTATTTCGAGAACATACCAGAAATTATGCCGATAACATTCTCTAAATCTCCTATTGTAATCCAAATAACTTTTAAATGCAAATCCCTTGCATTTGCCAATCAAGTAATTTCTAGAACTTTTGTCAGACATTATGACGCTGTCTACATTCCAATGATAATTCACCCGCCGGATTGTCAGTTACAATGTTATATAATGCAAATCGTCTTTAACGAATATCTGTATACCTGAAAGTGATACGTAAATTCTGAGTACAGATTCGGTTTCAGCGACCAAAAATACATAAAAACACCAATCAAACATCAGGAAACAAAATTCATGTTGGTCTGTAAATTAATCACTTAATTATACTTCAACGGGTAAAGAACTTAGGACTTTTATTTTCGTTCACATCCTTCCCTGTTTAGTTTATTATATATTTGTAGGTTATAACTATTCTCTCCTGTAGCAGAGGCATAGCGTGATTTAAAGGCACACATTGACTAGTATCCAAGGACAGAACATTGTTGATGATTATGGAAATTTTGAAGACCGCTGATTTTGATAATTGGCTTGAATGCATAAGATTAACTTAAAATTAATTTTGTGAAATTTAATCGCTTTATATTTGCTACGAATTAAAACATCCGTTTGCATTATTTATACTATTTTTGTTACAATTATTTAAAAACCACATTTATTCTAAACAGTTGTTTAATTTTATTCATGCAACTTTTTATAATATTCGCCAACAGCCATATTTTGCAAAGAACTAGAAATTAATCTTGTGGTAAGAGTAGCGTGAGTGATTACATCAAAATTTATGAAAATCAAGAATATGAAGAAGACATTGCTCCTCACGGGCCATCGGAGCGTGTCTCCGCGATAGCTACCTCATTACCTGCCACAATTGAATTTATTTTCTTGAACACGCATTCATGATGCTATGCATTGATTACTATCTACTCAACTATAATCTGGTATAACAATTTATAAATACATCTGTACAGCGGCGTGTGGTTTATGCTCATTAGGTAAATAACGTTTACATTAGCTAAATGAACATTATAATTTCAGGGATCAATTGGAGCTTAATTTCATTATTAAAAGCTATAAACAAAATGGATACTTAAAGTTGAAGGTCTTAGTCAATTTTTGAGTCTTCAGGTTCTCTAAAGATTTAGTAATCATTTGGTCCAAAAAAAGAGGTTACCTGGAAAGTAATTTTATAGATTTCGATGTGCTCGTTCCGAATTTCAACGTTGCCACATCGAACCTTTGTTGCTCGCGCCGCATATTAAAAAAATGGCGCTTGATAGCAGTTTTTTGATATCTCTTTTTCGACTCGTTTTACAAGAAAACATTTATATACAAAATTTAACTAGAGATAATTTCCTACAATTTATGTATTAATAATTTTTTTGTATAATCAAGTTTTGGCGTACGAGCGCCGCAAACTATTATTCATCTACACCACCACGTGCTTTTCGTATATTTACAAAAAATATTTTACTATGCGAGTTACATATCCCCCAAATCCAATATATCTATAATTAAATGGAATTATTGAATCTTAAGTTAGCTTGCAACATTGTATAGTTCAAGGATAGATAATAAAAGGTTAACAGAAGTCAGACAGATGACATGAGAACGTATGTGAATACAATGTATTCCAGACGTAACCTGACTCTGCAGGTGCAGGTTACAATAGACTATAAGAAACTTATTGTTAGAATTAAGATTGTTACTTTGTATTAATAAATAGAGAATAAGCAGACATGAGCTCTACAGTTCACACGAGAAATGTGAAGGGCATGGACAACATAAATACCCTGGAGAGCCCAAGGAGGTCAGTTAGTCTTGAGCCTCAAAACTTTAGCATTATTAGTTGTTCAGGCTACTCGCCATAAATTAGTTCAATTAATAATTAATTTCAACTTAGAATATTTGGAACAGTTTTTGTAAATTCAACTTCAATTTGTAATTTTTGTATAAATAACATATTGTTAGAAGAGTTTGGAAGAAGACTTTTTAAAAATCAGCTCTTAAGGCCCATAACCTAACTGACGCAGCCGGATCGGATCCAGAAGGACACTAAGGAATTCCAAAATCGACGAACTGGTGGCCTGGAATATCAATTCCTAATCTGGAAGAATAAGAAACAAAATTTGGACGAGGTACAAAATCGACCAAGTTCAAAAAAACAAAACTTGGACAAGGTACAAAATCGACCAAGCCCAAAGAAGGAAAACAGATGAAATTGGCAATGAAAATTATGTAAGTTCATTGATCCTAACTATATTCTTTTTCAAATTATTGGTATTAGCTAGTAAGAATTTTTATGTACGATATTATCGCAATTTATTATTATGATTTTTGAAAGAATTTATTCAGGAAACTTATTTTATAAAAGACGCATTTATGTGCACAATTACTACAATTTAGTAATGTAAAAAGAAACGATTTTCAGCAAAACTGAAGTTAACGTATAAAAATAGAACGCAATTATTGTTACCATTTTATTTACAGCAATTATTATTACTGAAAAGATTCATTTAAACTTGATACGCATCACATTTTTATAAAAGCATTATAATTAAATACTTCTAGCACCATAAATTAACTGAAGTATATAATTATAAAAAACGTTTATGCACTTTATTGTAACAAAGCGATTTACTCATCACATCACTGAAATAAAAATCATTCGTAACTATTTTACACTTATTGTTATTAAGATGCAAACTATTGGTTGCGCACCAACTTTGTACAACATCTATCTGGTATTGAAATCGTCGGCATATAATAATTTTTCACAACACAAGTCTGGCAAATCATTGATAAAAAGAAGAACAGTAAAGGTCCCAAATTAGTACCCTGGGGAACTCCAGATGACGCTCCGAAAGTACCGGAGTTGTGATTATTATATACCACGTACTGCCGGCGATTCTTGAGATATGATTCAAAAAACTGTATTAGCAAATCACTAAATTCAAAATCATGTAGTTTATTGATGATAATTTTATGATCGATACGATCAAACGCCTTGGTGAAGTCCGTGTAAATCACATCCACTTGTCCTTGGAAATCAAGAGTTTCAGATACAAACTGTGTAAAATACATCAAATTAGTCGCAGTAGAGCGGCCTGCCATGAATCCATGTTGCCAGGACGATATGCAATTTTTGATGCACGGATATATGTGGTTATACAGTAACATTTCAAATACTTTTGAGAAATTGCATAATATACTTATGGACCTATAGTTATAGATCTTTTTAGGATCACCACTCTTAAAAACATGGCAGATTCTGGTTGATTTCCAAACAGTAGGAAAAGTTGACGTTTTCAGAGATAAATTATAGATAATTCTTAGTGGTAGTGCAAGAATTGTACGCAAATCTTTAATCAAAAAACTAGGTATATGATCTGGTCCGGAGGTCATTTTATTACTTAGGTTTCCCATTGCCGTTTCAATTTCCTCTACCAAAAAGCTATCGATTTGTACAATAGGTAAATTGCTAAAGAAATTATCCCGAGATTAGTAAGATGTTAAAGGAAGGAATCATCGAACCAGCGAAGACTCCATATGTGAACCCGGTCGTTATTGTACCTAAACCTAACAAAAAAGATATAAGGATTTGTTTGGACGCGAGGAAGTTAAATTCAATTACGAAAGCTCAGCACGAACAACCACAAGGGTTGGATAATTTGTTATACAAGGTGTATGAGATGCAGATTTTTAGCAAGTTAGATTTAAAAAATTCATTTTGGTTGATTCCGTTGCATGAGAATAGTAAGAAGTTTACGGGGTTTAGTATTGAAGGGGAGATTTATATGTTTTCTGTAGTTCCATTTGGGTTAAGTAGTTCTTCAGCAGCACTTGTTAGGGCCATACAGAAGCTATTAAACGAGTATGAATGTTTTTGTACGCACTATGTGGATGATCTACTGATCTTTTCCAGGGACGAGCAAGAACATATGGGGCATTTAGAAAAGGTGATACAAAGGCTGGACGAAGGAGGGTTGAAGTTAAACGTGGAGAAGTGTGAATTGTTTAAGAGTCAGGTCACGTATTTAGGATTTGAAATTAGTGAGCAGAGGATGAAAATTTGTAATAAGAGGCTAGACGAATTGAAAAATATTGCTCAACCAAAGAATGTAAGAGGATTACGAGGATTTTTATGGGTTCTAAATTATTATAAACGGTTTATACCGAAATATTCTGAGTTGTGTGCTGTTGGTGAGCTTGTTGAGGAAAAACAAAAGATGGAAATCGACTACAGAACGGGAGAAGGCGTTCCAAGATTTAAAATGTGCATTTTATGAAGAGTTGTCGTTAAAGTATCCAAATTTCAAAGACGAATTTATTTTGAGGACGGATGCGTCGAAATATGCTATTGGAGCCGAGTTGGTGCAAATCCAGGACGGAGCTGAAGTGCCAATTGTATTTATTTCAAGGGTGTTAAAAGACTGCGAAACCAGATATGCGACGGTAGAAAAGGAAATGTTGGCGATAGTGTATGTAGTAAAAAAGTTAAGATTTTATCTGTTAGGAAAGAAATTTTTGATAGAATCCGACAACACGGTTGTGACATTCATGAGGAAAAAGGAGTTTTTGAACAGTAGGTTGTATAGGTGGGCACTAGTGTTGCAAGAGTACGACTTCGAAATTAAACATAAACCAGGTAAGGTAAATGTGACGGCGGATTTTCTAAGCAGACAGCAGGTGGAGGCGAGTAAAGAAAACGAAAAGGATTGTTTAGTTGCTTTGCAGGAGTTCAGAGATGTTGGCCGCTGGACAAACGCCAAGCTTATGAAGACGCAGAAGCACAGTGAGGTGAGCTCGATACGCGATAAATTAACGACTGAGAAATTGGAGGAATACCGAGGATTTACAATTGTAGGCCAGTTTGTGGTAAAGAGGATAGGGGATGCAGAACTGTTGGTGCTACCCAGAGACACGGCTGTAGAAATTATAAACGAAATTCATCTAAAATTTGGGCATATCGGCATTAGAAAAACATTTTTGGTATTTAGAGAGGCATTTTATACAAGAAATGACATCACTGTGGTTAAAGAACGGATTAATCAGTGTAAGATTTGCATTTTAGGGAAAGATAAAAACATGGTGTTGCAGAGCATACCGATAAATGTGAGCGTGAGTGGACCGTTAGAATTGGTAGCCATTAATTACTTGAGCAACCTAATTCCTAGTGAACAGGGGTATCGGCACATATTGGTGATGGTGGACGTTTTTTCGAAATTTGTTAAGTTATTTCCGACAAGACGAAGTAACACGGTGCATGCTTTACAGTCAATTAGAGAATTTGGAAGTCAGGTTGGGAAAATGGATAGGATTTTAGTAGACAACGCGACATATTTCGATAACCAAAGATTCGGAAACGGGTTAAATAGAGAGCGCATTAAGGTATTATTCTGCAGCATACGACATCCGAAAGCAAAACCATGCGAGCGTTTTATACGAGAAGTCATAAAATATCTACGGTTGGCAACACAAGAGCACCACAACAGATGGGTTAGATATCTGCCACAGATCGAAAACTTTATGAATTGCGTACCGAGTTCTGTTACAAAAACATGTCCAATAACGTTGATTAGAAAGATTGTACCAGCTAGGCCATGGAGGGTAGAAGTCGAGGTGGAAGACATCACCGAGTTGTTGGGTAACGTTAGACGTAAAAATAAAAGGATGCAGCGTAAAGACATTGAGCGAAGGCGTAGTAGAATTAAAAAAAGGACGATTTTTGAAATAGGAGATATGGTGGTAGTCAAAAGATTAAGGGTTTCAAACCGCGAAAAAAACATTTGCGCGAAGCTGCTGTTTCCTTACGAGGGGCCGTACAAAATCACGCGTATTTTTGCTGAGGGAAATACGTTCGAATTAGATACTATAACAGGAGAACGTCGTGAGCGTTTTCATTTAGAAAATTTATACCCATATAAAATTGCACAAGATAAGGGGTTAGCATGATGAGAGTTCATGAGACGGAAAGTTTAAATTTGTTTGTTCTATAGTGTAAGTTGTTATATAGCGTATGTGTACAGACGTGAAAGAAAGATGAAATTAAGGGTGGTGTAATAATTAATATATAAAATGCGTGGAGTGATTTTAAATAAAACTAGAAAATTTTGCACATCGCGAGAAGATTTATAAAGACCAACGAAATGTCCACTTTTATATAAAATCAGTGTGGCCCATGAAGTGTACGTAATAGCTAAAAGGGTATAAAGAGTATTCTGTTGTTTTAAGGGTGTGTATATGCCAAAAAAAGCCAATGACCAGATCACGTAATTGTAAATTTTGTGTTTGCCGTACTTTACAAATGGTAAAGTATTTAAAGTAGATTGGTCAGAGTAAAAGCGCCAGAGTTAAGGGAAAGACCTACAGCTGAGGATAAATAGGGTGAATACTGTGTTTTTCGGAACGTCAAAGTCATTTTGGTAAGTGTATTTGAATTGGCACAAGGCTACGCGGATCTGTTTGTTAAATTTGGCATATACGCATAAAAAAAGGTTACGTATTCTAAAATTAAGGTAGTGCTGTTTGGTCGGTGTCGTGACCATCTACCTATCACCGAACCCACGGTAGGTAGGTGTAGATACCCTGAGAGAGAGAGGTTCAAAGTCGAGGCACACTTATATAAGTTTTGTTTTGTAGACCAGACATAATTAAAGCACGAAAAATAGAGTCAAAATTTGTACACTAACAAATAAATGAAAGGTACATATAAAGTATTTAAAATTATAAATAAATAAACAGTATAATATATATATAATATATATATATATATATATATATATATATATATTACTATGTAGTTTTCGCCCCCACGTTGTTGCGTCATAAAAATATTAATATGATAACGCCGTACTCGGTGTTCTGAACGTTCTCACTTAACGCCACCGCTCTGTGTTTTCACTTCAATCTTACTAATTTTATTATTATGCCACGGCTAGCCCTTTTTAATCTACACTGAGTGCACAACGTTACGATGATCAATTTTCTCTTTTCACCCCTTTATGATTTCCTATTTGAATTGATAAAACAAAGTCAATTATTTTCATATAATGAAAAGAAATATTATTTACAATTTTTGAAATTCTTTAAATACACCCTTCAATCAATTAATATCATATGTATTATTTATCCCGAAATTTATATACTTTTAATTCAATCTAAAGTCACCAAAAACTTCACCCTCTAAACAAAAATCTGGAACGTTTTAGACCTCTCTATGATTTATTACGTAAGTTTAACGTATGCAAATGTTTCTTGTTGACTTCATTACAAGTTTAGATAAATTGAATAAATTCAGTATTAAAATTTAAATTGAAAAATATCTTAAAATTAAATAGATCTGACCTGTGATATGTTGTTCGTGTTGCGGATCAACACCCATTTGTTGTCTTCAATTGTCTATCAATGCTCTGCTTAGTTGAACCAATATTTGAGTACAGTTACCCCTTGTTTTCCAAAAATTACTTCGTGCTTCTTTATTTTATATTTGTCTGCATATGCCTTGAATCTCTTCCCTTAAATACTTTCGACGCAGCTTAGAATTGTACCAGAATTGTACCAAAATTCGATTAGAATTGTCTCCTTAGAATCCACTTAGAATGCGAATTTTTCCCTTAGAATCCACGCAGCTTTGAATTATCCAGAAATATACCAAAAGTATTGTTATCGACGCAGACTTGAATTGTCCAGAAATATACCAGGAGTATTATTGTCCACAGATTTGAAGTGTCCGGTATTATTGTCGACACAGACTTGAAATGTCCGGAAATATACGCTGATTTGAAATATTATTGTCGACACAGACTTGAAATATTATTGTCAACCCAGACTTGAAATGTTATTGTCGACACAGACTTGAAGCCCTATTATTATAAATATTTAATTTAAATCAATTACCCAAATTCTACTCACGTTTTCTATAAAAAAAGAACGGCAAAAACTCTTCATATGCTTAACGTAATTGTTGCACTATTTTCACTGTAACATCAACTTGATATTCTATTATACTTTATTTAAATTACGCGTGGATTTCTGGTTAACAGTGTCGCAGCTTCGACGTGCATCAGTGTGAACTTACTTATGTTATCACCGCTGTGTGTTAAATAGCCTTTCCCACTACCTCTGAGCTGTGTTTTCAAGCAGTTCTGCAGATTATGTTAACGAGTCAGGTTTTTCTTTAATATTCCTGTATTTTAAAGCTGTTTCTAATGTAATTAATTCGGATTTCCGTGTAATGATGTTTATGTGCTATTGATACTTTGTTATTTGTTATTCTTGCCATACGTTGTTTTGTGTAGATATCGCCTTTTGGATAATTGTACAAAATAAATGATGTAACTCTAATGCTGTTTTCGTTCACTTATTTATGCGTCTATGAAACTGCGTTTTCTTATCAAAGCGCCTATTATTCCAGCGTAATTACTGAAGCTTTATTAGGTTTTATCTTTTATCTTCGGCGTCTTTATTTTATAAATTGTAGAACACTTCTTAATTACATGTACGTTCATTTCTCTCTGAATACGCGTTCTATTGTTGAAAGATATGCTCACCGGCATTACTTAAAATTAATAACGGTCAATATACAGAGTGTTAAATGCTTGTTATTTATATAATGTATGAATTACTTATTTTTCTGCTGAATACGCGTTCTATTGTTGTAAGATATGCTTACTTGCATCGTTTAAAGTTAATTACGGTCTATATACAGGGTGTTAAATGCTTGCTATTTACATAATGTACGAATTACTTATTTTTCTGCCAAATAAATGAAGTTTTCTGATTCCTATTGCTATTTATTGTTACTACACAACCCTTACTACTCAATACACCCCTAAACAACCCCTTATCAAAGCAATATATATATATATATATATATATATATTGTAGTGGTTTTAAAGGGCTAAATTTAAGTATAAACAAGGCAATTTCAAACACCCTGTATAGAGGAAACAACCAGAATTTACGTACGAAATTTATTTATTTTAATGAATTTAAAGTAACAAGTATTACCATAATTTTACAATTAATGAATAAAATTTAGTTAGGTTCGTAAAGAAAATCAATTTTAGTAGCCAATACAAATTAATAATTAATTTAATGGAGTTTAATTGAACGGGGAATTACGTATAATACGCATAAAAGCATGAAAAATCGATAATACCAAGGTGAAACGCTTTGCTAACACATAAACAGCCGTTGAATATAAAATACCTTGAAAAGCCAACTCCTAGAAATGTTGTGTTAAAACGTTGGTTAATTGAACACCTGCATGTTTTCGAAATGTCAGGTTCCCCTTATTTGTGTAGATAAAAACAGTATTCAAAGTATATCGGGTAAACGGTTGGAGGGTTCGCGTAAATGTTAACTAAAAGTTTCCTTAAAGTGCAGAAGGGATAGGCGGTCAATGAAATACGTCGGAATGAGATAAGCATAATAACAGTGCATTTCACAACGCACGTATTCAGTCCACATGGGTTAGTTTGAAACGCGGACAGTAACATCGATTTCTACTACTCAAACAAGGTTAGAAGAAAACATATTATATGCGTAAGAGGGGAATAGCGTTAATATAGGCGGGGTTTTCAAGACGTCAATGGATATACTATTGGTCGATATGGTTAGTTGTAGAATAGACAAACACGGGGATATTTGAAGTCGGGTTTTTCGGAAAATATCGTAACGACGCGCTAAATTTTGGGGATTTCGAAAACGGTTAAACCAAAATTTGAGAAAGTGTTATTTTAAATTAGCTATTTCACGGAAAGAGTGGCCTAGAGGTGGCATTCGGAATCACATAAATACTCGAAGAAAATTAGCATGGCTCTTTTTTAACTTCGATCTCTTCGTATTTTCACCGCTTCAGAATACGAACTTGTAAGTATACATATTTTTAAATTAAATAGTAGTGTTGGCCTCATAATTTGATACGCGAATAGTGTCGAGTCTAAATTTTAATTGAGGTGCAACATTTATTTTAAACAAGCTCGTGAAGCGAAGTAATGAAACGTAAATTGAATTAAATTAAACTAAAGTACGCAATTATGAAAGAAGTGTAATTAATTTGAATTTGGATGCACCGTGAAGGCAGAGCAAGCAGCACAACTTAAATGGTGTTCATCTACAAATAGCTAGAGGCGCCCAGCAGAGCAGAGCGAAACTACTTTACCGCATCGTCAACGGAGTAGAGATCTTCAAGAAATTCCAGGTAACGCTTTAAAATTGTTGTTGTTATAAACTATGAAAATTGTGTGACGAGTGACAGTGAACTATGAAGGTATTTTGCATTATTTTGCGTATTGACAATAATACGTATAACTAACTATTATTATGGTATTTCAATATAAATCTAAAGGTGTGTATAAAGCTTAGTAACGTTCCTCAGGAATTAAAATGTTTATTGTTAAGAGTACATGGGTTTGTTTTTTTTGTTGGTTGTAAGAGTATGCAAAGTACAAAAGATACATTATTCATAATTAACTGGGTTATCATGAGCTCACCATACTCCAGAGTCTACTAATTTAAAATAAATTATAAATAAAGAAAGAAAATAAGGTATTATTCAGGGCCCATTTACTCCGGGTACATTCAATGTGTTTGATATGTCAAGTTAAAATCCAGGACTTTACAAAAATAAGATTTATTGAGGTGTATCATGATCACTGAAATGTGGATAATCTTGAATTTTATTTGTAAATAGTGGTAAATAAATATTGTATGATTGTTGTATTATTTTGTGGTTTTATTGAGAGTGTGCGTGACCGATACAGAGTATGATAGTGAATCTTGGTATCCAAGAGAAGACCCAACTGAGCTAGCCAGGGAAGCGGTTGAAGAATTAAGGTGATGAAGAGAGGAATCTGGGTAAGAAATTATTTGTTTTGAAAACTTTCTATTGTGTGAAATTTTATAAACATTTTTTTTTAAAATAAATAAAATTTTCGAATGTATTTTTGTGACTGAAATTCGATTTAGAAAGGTTACACGGCAATTTATGACGGCCCAACGTTGGAGCTCGAATGTTTTTTGAGAAAGGACTGAGCTAGAGCGAAGTTCCACGGCATATATATATATATATATATATATATATATATATATATATATAATTTTAAAAATTAACAATTTTATATATTGACTTCTGGTATGTACACATTATTGTAACTCATTTTAATTTATTTAATTTGTAGAAAATTTTATTTGAAAATGGTGTAAAACGAAAGGCGTAATAAATTGAATTATATTAATTGCAATTTTATTTAAAAGTGAATGAACGATTAGTTAGGAATTATGGAATGACCAATATCCATGAATATATATATGGTGATGGCTTTGTAAAAGTGTTTTATACACAAAATAAATTTATTTTAATTTGAAAGACTATTAGAAAAACTAAAAAGTTAAATAAAATTTACTGTGGACGCAACAACCGTCATTAAATTACCTATTTTTTGGTGATAAGTAAATTTTTTCTTCTGGATTTTTTAAGTTTTTGTGTACAAGTATAGTCGTTGAGTAATAAGCTATAATGTAAAAATTGCAGTGAAGAAACAAACCAGAATTATGTTTCATATTTAGGCATGAAAACGCAGTAACCGTTCTATTTCGGTATTGCTTATAGCGTTTGTTGAAGTCGCTAACTTAAGACAGTCAGATATTATATTATAATATTACCATGGAAGAAGTAAACAAATTTGAATGTAATAAAATACATTCAAAGGAGGTAAATGACAAAAAATTGAATCATATAGTGACTTATTGCAATATTATAGCCCACTTCTATAACGTACACGCCACAGGGAAACGTACCACAGCAATAAATAATAATACATAGGAATTCTGAATCTTCTTTTAAGAATTAAAAAATGTATGGTTTTATATTCATGTATACAAGAACGTATATACCATTCTTGCATATATATTTTAAATGTTTGAACTCCTGCGCCTTAGGAACTTTTCTAGTTGACATATGTCAAATATATTTTTGTGTAACTGATCTAACCTATAACTAAAAGTAGTGGGATTCTAACTGCTTACAGAATTTAAATTTAGTGAGATATATATGTATATAGTATATGTCATGTGCCTTTTTTTAGACTAATTATGTGCCTTATTAGCGAGAGCTGTGTTTTTCTTATTTTTAGTTCCACGAAGGTATAATAATTTGTGTATCTTAGGTTGAATATAAAATCGTATATTTGTTATAGAAAAGTAGTTGAAAGACGCTATTTTTGTTTACTAACACTATGGATATCAAAGAAGAAGTAGGAGCTATTTTCTTTCTTGATCCTTTTGATACTAGGGAAGAAATCATACACGATTACGTCGATGAATCTGATGAATCTATTTCTCTTACAATTCCTAAGAAAGAACCTGGTAGAAAGAAGTATTTTTGTAGTATGTGTGATTATTCTGCAAGTCGCCACACTCATTTAACGTATCATATAAAAACCCATACTGGTGAAAAGGATTTTGCATGTACTACCTGCAAATATAAGGCATCTAGGAAAGATATTATGAAAAGGCATATGTTAACCCACACTGAAATTAAACCCTATGAGTGCACGTTGTGTAATTATAAAGGTAGGCGGCACGAACATTTAAAGCTACACATGTTTCATGTTCATAACAAAACTAAAGTGGAATTTGAATGTTGTATGTGCTCATTTAGATCCGCAACTGAAATTCGTTTAGTTAGTCATATTAATCGTTGTCATTCTGCTCAAGTAAATGCTAAAAATTCATGAGTGTGTTATAGTTTATGTTTAGATTGCTGCATTGAGAGAGTATTGGCTTGCTATATATCAAAGAATTTATAGAATCAAAATAAAAATCAATCATTTTTAACATGATTTATCGGGTGTATGAAGGTTGTTGCATATTTTCTTGTTTTTGCCATATTTAAACAAGTCCTAACAATATATACACCAATGATAACAAGTTTCTATCCTGAGGAGCCTCAGTATTAAGAAATGTGTACAAAAAAATTCTGATTATTCTTAAAATTAGGTTTTAAAAATTATTTAAGAAAGTCAAGGTTCAAAATTTTCTAAAATATTTATATGAAGATTGCAATTTTGGCGACTTCTAGGTCTTTATATCACCATAAACTATTTCATTGTAAAATGTACATAATCTTTGTAGAGCAAAGTAAAAATAACACTTGTGTTTAAGTTGGTAATACATTTTCCACAACTTTTTAACATAAACAAAAATTTAAAAAGTTGCCATTTAAATGTAATAATTGCATAGTTATAGGCAAATCACTTTAAGAAGAACCCAACGTCATCATGCGCACAAAGCAAAAATTGGTTAGGAACAGTTCATTATATGTAATTAGGGATGGCAGTATTCAGGTTTTAGTGGCGTAGAGTTTTATGATCAACCAATCGGAAATTACCTTGTAAAAGTTTTAGATTTCATTACTATTTATTTTTACTTGATACACAGACGGACAGTTTTAAACCGCCATCTAACTAATATAAAATATCTTTTATATAACAATTAACATTAATAAAACAATAAGTTACTCAACAGATGTGTTTGCAGAACACTAGAATGAGATAGAAACCACTTAAGTAGGCCATGGTATTCAATCATTTGCTTTATCGGATTTTACAAAATAACCTTGCTATAGCAGTATTTTTAAGGGATATTGATGCACACAACTCATATGGCGATATTATATTAAAAATTTTAAATTATAATTTAATTGGTTGTTTATTTTTTTACTATTTAAAGCCATATCTTCCGTTTAAACTGTAATAACTCAACTACGCCACTGTTATTACATTTCTGCGCAATCTGGCATATGACGTTGGGTTCTTCTTAAAGTGATTTGCCTATACTACATGTTTGTCTCTGCCAATTACCTTTACTTTAAAATTTGTACATAAAGGAAGTAAGTAGGAAAATTAAAGAACATGTAAATGGTGGAGTAAATATGCAAAATAAAAAATATCAATGTTAAGATTTGCAGATGGATGGGTGAGTTGGGTACATCTCGTACTTGACTCTAACTTGCTTATTTTAAAAATAAATAGTAGAAACTATATAAATTCGTAAATGGTTTGAAATTCTTCATAAGGTGGCACTAAAAGAATTTGCAGAGGCATAAAGATGGTGACCTTCATTTACTTTTTAATTGCATCCTATATTTCTTTTTGACCTTTGTAACAACATTTTGTTCTGTTTTCAACCATTCGTACGAATATGGATCTTGTATAACCAAATTTCCAAAACAAATTGAAATATAGGTTTAAGTACACGATCAAAACAATGTGATTATTATTTTTTTATTTTATGTAACAGATAATTAATTAACTACATAGTATTATAAAGATTCTTCAGGTTTCTCTATTATTATTTGGGAAACCTCAACATAGTGCAGGAAATGTTTAGTGGTTGTTTCTAATACAATCTCTAAGAATATTTGCACATTCTGTTGATATTGTCAGTTATTTTATTTAAATTAAGGACAGAAGTTTTATCGCTCCTTTAAATATCCTATTAGAAAACCGTGAATTAGTACAAGGACTTCAGCATTAATTTAAATATTTAATTAAATCCTTTAATAAACACTAAAATTTACAAGTTTTTTTCCACTGATTGATAGGTTCTAACAACAAATATATTTTCTTATGACAGTCGCTAGGGTATGACTACTTAGACTAATAAAAATTACATCAATGCACTGCATATCATCAGTGGTAAATACAATTATTTGTAGGGTTCGTTTATACTCCTCCCGGTAAGTAATCTATGGGAACTTGCTTACTATCATTCTTTTCCAAGTCTAAAACGGCCAGTTTTACCGATGGTCGAGTATATACCTTCCTCGAAGATGTTTGTATCACTGCACTATGCACTTGCCCGTCTGAACCTTTATTCACATCAATTACTCTGCTCTTTCACCATAAATTGCGATGACAGTTTTCATCGCACATAATAACAATGTTTGCAATAGCTATAGGTTTTACGAGAGCATGCCACTTTGAACGTCGAGTGAACGTAGGGACATATTCTTTGACCCACCTTTTCCAAAAGATGTGTTGTGAGACGCGGTATCCTTTCCTAGATATAGGGCAACTTGTATCGCATTCGCCTAGCGGTTTCAAACCATTAGAACACTAGTAAAAGGTGGTTTGGTGTAAGCACCTCATCATTCTCCTTGGATAATAGAATATATGTCAACAATCTAGTATTTATATTTTCCACAAACACATGTAGAATCTCAACCCCGAGGTTGCACTTTGCCATAACCTCAAGAAGATTGAACTTCACCGATCGCACTGGCCTTTCTCATGTCCTGCCCATAAGAGGCGAAGCAGGCGGTATAGAACTCCATTTCACATTAGCGAAACTTTCTTGAAGTTTGTGCGTATCTAATTTTTTAAGTTCTTCAGCTAGAAGCTTACTAGTACCTCTAAAGTTAGTGCCATTGTCACAAAGTTTCAATAGGCATGCCACACAGACCTAGGAAGCATCCTAATGCTAAAATACAGAAATCTGTCGAAGGACTATGGGCCACTTCTAGATGTATGACTCGTACAGTCATGCAGGTTAACAGAACTCCCCATCGTTTTTCAACGTGTCGTCCAATTGCTGCATGGAAAGGGCCAAAGTAGTCGACTCCAACATAAGCTAAAGGACGTATGTATGGAATCAAACGGGCCTTTGGTAAATTTCCCATTGTCGGCGGGTTTGGAGCTGCCTTTTTTATTTTGCAGTGTGCACAGTTTTTTCTGATTTTGGCAAAAATAGTACATAGCTTCAAGATAAAGTACAGTTGGCGTATCCTGTTGATAGTTGTCTCGTGATCATGGTGTTTAAAGAGTTTGCGGTAGTACGTTATCAATCGTCTAGTAACACCATGATCAGCGAGTATTACAGGATGTTTATTTTTCCATTCAAGCTCTTTGAATGCATCTGTCATGCCCTTTTTACTTTTAAAACTCCATTTTCGTCCATGAACGGTGATAGCGAATGTGGTCGATTGCCTTTATTAAAAACTACAGAGTGGTCAAGACTTAAAAGTGTGTATTCTTTTGTTCAGCAGTCCTGTTGACACCTTTTGAATAGATCGTTTTCTGCCATTCTTTTTCCTATTAGTGTTGGTTTTCCGTTTTGTACCGCAGCTTCTTTTATTCTGTTTAGCAGTATTAAAACATATCTTCGTGTGATAGCTTGCGCTCAAATAAGGGAAATCCAACTTGAAATGTTGTCAGGTTTAGCAGTTACTACTTTAGACGATTCGGTCCTCTACATTAATACGGAACTCAGGATCAGGTTCACTATTCGTTAGAAAGGTACTTTCAGGCCAAGAAGACATGCTATTTTTTATGAACGAGGGTCCCGCAAACCATCTACAAGTTTTGTCTATATTCGACGGAGTTTTCCATTTAGTAGCATCATCGGCAATGTTTAATTCCGTTGGTAACCAACGCCATTCTTCAACATCAGTCTTTTCCAGAATTTCGCCAATTCTCAAACTAATAAACTGTTTGTAACTTCTAGCGCCAGATCTAATCCAGCTCAAAACATTACTGAAGTCCGTCCAGAATACTCGGCAACAAATGTTAAATGAGTGTACTTTTATTATTGATTGGGCCAGGCGACAACCTTATATCGTGGCTTGCAATTCAAGCCTTGGGATAGACAAGGGTTTCTGGAGAGCCACTTGAGTTTTTGAGCTAACTAGTAACATCGATTGTGTTTTCAGTTAGAATGCGGAAATATGCTCCCGCAGCATAAGCATCTTCAATTGCATCTACCAAGTAAGTGCAATTCAATAGTAAGTGACCGAATAATATCGTGGAATTTTTACCGTTTCAATGGTTCTTAAAACTTTTATCCGCCTTACACATTACATACTGTTCATCTGTAATTTTATCATCTCAGTTAATTCCAAATCGCCAAATATTTTGAAGTAAAATTTTGACATACACGAGAAAAAACGATATAAATCCTAAGGGATCGTAGATTAGAATGTGTCCTCAAAACTTCTCTTTTTGTAGGTTTTCTTTGGCCCTGCAAGATTTCAACTTCAATTCTTTTTGGGTTTAATATGAAAGAAAAAAGTCATCTTTTGAGTTCCACCATAATCCCAGAACCTTATCGGGCGAAGATTCAACGTCAGCTATAATTTTTTGAACAGGACAGGGTATTTTGTCAATCGCTTCAAGTACATAATCAGAATTTGAAAGCCAATTTCTGATGTGAAACCCTCCTGATGCATGCACATGTTTAACAGTTTGTGCAAGATCAATCATCTTGTCCTCTGTGTCGGTATTGTCCAACCAATCATCAACAAAGTGATTTTGTTGAATGGCGTATACCACTCGAGGATACATAGAAGCAAATGTTTCCGCATGCTTGTTTTTAACGAATTGTGCAGAACTCGGCGAATAAGTAGCCCCGAACATCATCGTTTTCATAAGGTAAACCTCTGGTTTAACATTCGCATTCCTGTTCCTTCAAACAAAACTCTGCACATGTTGTTCGGACTCAATTATGCGACTATGGTGAAACATTTCGGCTATATCTCCACGTATTGCTATTTTGTGTTGCCTGAATTGATACAGGATTGTTGGTAGTGAAGTAGATTAGGTCCTGAGATAAGCATTGAATTTAATTATACACCAGTTATGGTGGCAGCTGTATCCCACATCAGACGAAACTTCTTGGCTCAATTGGGATTTTTAATAGCAGAAATTGGCAGCCGGAAGATTAATATTGATCTCGATGGTATCTAATTTACGTACATATCCTTTGCGAATTTGTTCATTTATTTGAGTGCGTATGTTTTCAGCCAGGATCAGATCTTTCTTCACTTTTCTTTCATGGTGCAGCAATTTTCACAACGCCATGGCATAGCTATCAGGTAATTTAAATTTGTCAAACCTCCAAAGCAATCCGGTTTCATAACGACCACCAACCTTATTGGTGGTAGATTCCAAAATAGACTGTGATCTTTGTTTTTCTTTAGACTCCAATTTAGAATCAAGCTGAATGAATACCTGTGTTTTTGAGTGAGAAATACTGCTTAACGAGTTCATGAAGGTTTTTGTTGCGACATTCACAAATAACATGCATGTTACAAGCTGATGTCTGTCTTGGTCTTCTTTGTGGCCTAAAAATTGTCGCGTTTTAGTTGCCATGGATTCAAACCATTTACCTTCCCTCTTATCGAGTGAAATGCATAACTTATACTTATCAAGACCGATCAAGGCCATAGGTTTTGCAGACTCATAATCGATTATTGGCAAGCTTTCCAGATGAGGGAATCACCCACATGTAATGTTCGATCATGACTGTAATGGCAAATCTAGGTGGTGGACAGTTTGGGCTCAGGTAATAAAATAACCTTTTGAATCTGTGGTTTTGCTGCATATTTCAAAGGAAACAGTTTGTGAAGACTCTTCTGTTCTAGTTACGTCACCTGTCCACCATAGACATAATTCTCTGGTGGGGCCTTGTAGCTTTAGTTTTCTTGCAACGCTTTCTTCTAACAGGTTGAGCTTGAACCTATGTCTAAAAACCCATAGATTTCGACCCGGATTCCATTATTGCACAGTATCACTGGTAAAATTGGTTGTGTGGATGAATAGTCTGAATGTATGGGGATATTATTGAATTATCTTTTCAATGGCTCTCGTGGGGACTATTATGCATGTTTTGTTGGATACCTAATTTGTTTTCTTGTTTGTTTATAGCTGATATGTGAAGACATGGATGGTGCCTGAGAATACAGTTATCAACATTGCAAGATTTTTTGGACCAACAGTATTTTGGGATGTGCCTTTTTAGACATTTACAACACAACCTATTAGCATCAACATATTCTTTGCGGTCGTTTGGAGAAAAGCTTAGAAAATTTTCACAGTTTATGTTCTGGCGACTCACAAATATAACAAAGAATGTTGTTTGATTTCATACATGACTCCCTTTTTTAACAGCTGTTATGTTTGATAATGAATGGTAGCCCTGAAAGTTAACTTTTACATTTCCTCTTGTAGTAGATGTTGCTTTACAAGCCCCTTTAGACAGATTTATCCACCATCCACCAAAGGTTTTTAAGTTTACTTTGTTTTCAAATTCAAGGAACTAATTTAGTTTGTGATAAGAGGGAAATTTTTCGCCAACTCCTGTAAAAGAAGAGGTTTCTATAAATATCCACCTTAAGTCGATTGTTTCTACCAAAGCGCAGAAATTCTGAACTTCGATGGCATAATGAACTAAATAGTCAAGCTGGTATTGACTTTATTTTTCTTTGTAACTCCGTGAGGATACTTTCTGGCTGACCATATATCATCTCAAGAGTTTCGATTGCTTTAGGTGCCGTTTTCGGGTTAATCAAGACTCTGCGTACTTTATCAAGGACGGAGCCCTTTAAGGCATGTTGTAACCTAGCAGATTTTCTTCTTGAAAAAAATTGCAGTGCATCATTGATTGGCGATAATTACTTATAAAAACTGGACAAAGCTCTCTTCTAACTCCATCAAAAACTGGCAGTTCCTTAGGTAACATTTGCCATGCGACAGGGTTATCTTTAATGAGAACACTTTGCAACACCTCCGGTTTCTGCCCTTTTAAAGAACGACCGCTGTGATGCTTTACGTTTTTAAGACTAGCTGGGACACTTGTAACGACACTTGGGGTACCGTCTGAGTTGCCTTTTTCAAATTTAATTTCCTGTCTAGTGTCCTCAACTGATTGCATTGTTCTGACTCTATGGTCGCTTGACAGGACATAGCTGAAATGTGCCTCTGTTACACTACCTGAGCTAGAAACAGCTTTTAAAGGCTCATATTTCTTGTTTACAAATTTTCTTGAATCTGTTTTAATTCTGCTAAGCGGCTAAGCTCTAAATTGGCAATTGAGGGTGCTTTTGATGTTTTACTATCCAGTCTTGAACGTTGTTCTGCTAGACACTTTTACATATCCAGTCCCGATTCTCAATTGAGTTTTTCACTCCTGCATATTGAAAATGGTACCATCGCATACATTTATCACATTCGACCATATTATCAGCCGGTCGCATTTCCTTGCTCTTTAACTTCGTTCATTAGTTGCTTTCAGATCCACCAGTTGTAATCATTTTTTAGCAAATTATAAATTTCAGAATGTTAGAAAACTGTGGATTAGTACAAGGACTTTGAATGTTGATATAAATATTCAATTAAATCCTATATTAAACTCTAAAATTTACAAGTATTTTTCCACTGATTGATAGGTTCTAACAGCAAATATATTTTCTTATGACAATCGCTGACTACTTAGACTAATAAAAAATACATTAATGTACTGCATATCATCAGCGGTAAATTATTTGTAGGATCGTTTATGTATCCCAAAAGAAAATAATCCAAGATCGAGCAAGGTTTGACAATTTGTTCCTAATCATCCCTAAGGAAAATGATCGTCTAAGTAACTTCTTACTATAGCACTATTAGGTAGAGGATCACCATTTTGTTGAAAAAACATTTTATTCTTGAACGACAGCGTATAATTTATTCCATTAAGTCCAGCGATAATTTCATCAGAAAATGTTATTACCATTTAATCTTTCATTGTAGAAAGTCAGTTGTATTAGCATTTCATCAAGAATACCACACCAAACGTTAATTCCAAAAACTTGAAAACATGTTGATTATTAGACCTTGTCGACTAGTGTTGTTGTTCCTTGGACCAGTATCTGGAACGTCGACACTAATCCATTATTATGGAATCTAGTTTCATCCGACCGGAATATTTGATTCAAGAAACGCAAACACTAAATGTAAGTCTCCCTTCTAGATCTTCAGGGTGAATTTTATCTATGCATATATATTTGTATGGGTTGTACTTATTTTGCTATAAATGTGATATACTGAAGATTCAGAAATATTACGTGCCTTATGAAATATGTAGGACTTCAACATACTCAAAAACACCTGCTGTATGTCTTTATTAGCAGCATATCTGTATACAGCAGTGTATTCTTTTATTTACTGCAAATGTTACATCTTCCCAGAGATTATGTTCCAAAATTCTATTGCTAAATGATCAAAATGCCTTCTATTTGGATATATGCGTCTGTATTTTCTAGCTGTTTCTCTTTAATTACCACTACACAAATCGTACATTCGGAATTAGAATAATTTGTCGTTATTCAAACAAAGTGGAAAAAACTGATCCACTAAGTATAGCAATATTAATTTGCAGGATGAGGCTTTTGTTTTCATCACATACTAGATAGTAATATCATCAACCTATATTCCAATTTTTATTCGGAAATTTTGTTATGTACAACCCATATTTGTAGCCAATTTGAGCAAGTCAAAAACTCCTACTAATCAATTCAAGCATTTGAAAATTTTACTTTCTTCTTCAGGAAACTACAATTATGTGTAATTACAAAATGTAATTAAAATCTTTATTATTTAGAGTCTATTCTTAAATACAAGAAGCATGAACTATTTGAAGACATTCACTGCTGATATTTAAAACTAATGACACATACTTTGATAAATAATTAAAACGGGATAGTTACTGCAGTACAATGAGGTTGGATTAAAATTACATCTAACTTAGTCACACATGATTAAATTACGACTATATATACGGATTTAAGAAAGATAATAGCTGCAAGATCTGTTGATAAATTAATCAATTGTAGGAGTGTTAGTGTTCTTTATTATTGATAATAAATATAAATAAGTGTTATTTAAATTGTCTGCATTTGTCCTTCTGTTCAGTGGAAGTTCTTCCAGAGAAATGGCAATCATTTTAAGAAACAAACATTTTCTGTAATTATCTTCCGTAAAAGTAATTGTGCTGTGGTTGTATTGAAAGTATAACCAGTTTCCATAGCGTGTGACCCCAATGCACAGGCCATGATATTTTGGTTGCAATCACTTTTGTGAGAAGTGATCCTGGTAGAGTGCCATCTAGATGTGTGTCCCACATATTTGCCCTGATAGTCTTGACATGGTATTTGGTACACAACTCCGGATTGTTGACCTTTAGGAGTGCAATTTTTTAATTTAAGGTAAGTGCACCAATTATTGACACTTTTAGAGAACATTTTTACAAAAAATTCTGTAAAACATTTATCTATTCTTGTAATTAAAATTTGATATGCTTTTCAAGTATACTGATAACACCTAAACCTCGAAAAATCACCAATAGTTAACATACAAAAATTTGATCACGTCTTTCTTCTTAATAATTTTCCTCTGAAATGAATCAAAAATATGCATAAAATGTCCATCCATTTTACTAATATAAAGCGTACCTTCATGTACCAAGGTTGTTAGTAAAAGTTTACTCTTTTATAATTAGTTACTGTTGAGTTGGGATTTAGCCCTTGGCAATAATATTACTGTGATATTGGAAGCCTACAATGATAATCCTTACATTGTGCACTAATTTCTTTTGTTCTGCTGTTGTAGTAACTTCCACTATCCAACAGTCTCGTAATAATAATAATTATTATCATAATAATTATTTTGACAAAGATCCTAGGTCATGAATCGAAACGTAAATAAAGAAAATTTTAAAAACTCTGAGTGGTTTAATCCCCAAGAAAGATTAAGAAAAATACAATACAAACCACAACAAACATACAGGGAGTATTTACATATTTATATTATTTTTATATAACTGCATTTTAGTGTAATAAAATGTTTCCATTTCAAACTCAAATTGTAACCTTTAAAGATGAAAATGAATTTCGGAACAGTCTGTACGCATTTTTAATAAATTTTGCCAGATGTACAACAATCAAATCATTATATGCTTTTTTAGAACTTTTATTTTATAACCTAATTTGTCACATGATTGTGTTCTGGAACTAAGACACCTAGACAACCTAAAATTACCCTGAAAGTAAGTTGCTTCCATAAGAATCAAGCATTGTAATTCTGTTATGTGGCTGTTTGCCATAATGACAACACTAGGATATTCGTAATATCTTATCTGATTACTTATTAAATATAATTAATATATATTCAGTTATGCCAATACTCTCTTTAGATGGCTCATATTGTATTAATGTTAGATATAATTCGATGAACAGTGGCATTTAATGTTTATTTTATTTATTGAATTTTTCTCAAATGAGCCATTTTTGTATCGTATATAGCCAATAATGGATGCATGTGCTATAGCGTAGGGTGAAACAGAACAGAGACGTACCGGAGGTATCTGTATTTAAAGTCACATATTTAAATACACACTGGTATGTATTAATGTAATTAATTTATATTATGCACTTGTTAGAATAGGTCTAAGCAATTTTATATTATATGCGATTCCAAATGAATAAGCTCGTTTGCCTGACTCAAGGTATCTGCAAAATAGCATATTTTGTTCCTTGTAAAAAAAGATTTTTGATTAAATGCTCAAATCACCTCCACAAATGGGACTCCTTTGATCATAGATAGGTTTGGATAACTTGTAACAGGTGTATTGTTGCAGCTAGAAAATTCTTTGATACATGACCGAAAAGAGGGAATTTTTACAAATGTTTGGATATGTCTCGAGTACAATAAGCAATCTAAAAATATAAAGAAAAAGAAAAGTTGTATCTGAGCAATAATTTTTCAGTAGAGTGATGCCATTGTAAACTTGATATTTTCATTTTAAACAAATATTAAAGTATAAAATAAAAGGTGTGTTTGTATTCAAAAATAAAAATTTGACATGAAAATTTTTCTAGACGTCCTAAAGTAAATACCAGGTATCATATGTATTACTGATTTTTACGGTAGTCATGAGCATGTAGATGGCATGTAGTGAGTGAGTTAAACAGCAAACGAAATGTTAGCGTGCTTTAAAATATTCTATTTCTTAGTGTTGGTTGAGGCGAAGCTTAAGTTATCCACTGGGGCAATAATATGACACTTATCTGTTTTGTGAATTTGACTTTGTCTTCACAATCAGCTTGGTTGGTTATTTTTTAGCACAACCTATCTTACTTTTATCTTAATATAGTGAAAGTTCTATAACTTTCTTGTTATTCAAGATATCGAGTTCCAGTTTATTTTAAACGATAATCATGGTTAGACTGTACAATCTAAAAATATGTTTCTCTATATACAGGGTGTGTTAATATAGTTTCCAACCCAAAGCTACGTTTTTAAATAGAACACTATATTTGGTACTATATTCTAGTCCTTTTAATAATGATTAAAATGATACATGGTTCTACAATGGACGGTTTCTCAGTTGTGAGTCTTTTATGTCAAAATCATGTCAACTTTGAAACATTGCACAAGTTTTCATAGTGAACTTTTTATGACTTGATTCTTTCACAGCAAGGTTTTCCATATCTTGAAGTAAGTATCATTACCCCCAGCATTTGATACTTATTTTTTACTTTGTATTATACAGGGTGAATCATAATACAAATTGAATGAAAATCCAATTTTTTAAATGGAACATGCTTTTGGATTTTGTCATCGAATAGCATTTTTGAAAGCTTTCCGATAATATAAATTTTTGTATGGGTTTACATGACAAAAATTCTGAAAATTTACAAAAACATGTTTCTTCTATGCGATTTTCACTATATGGAACTAAGTAAGTATCGTCTAATAACAACAACAAATATCAAAGTTTCATCAATGTCAGAAAAAAACTAGTTTTAATAATAGCTAAATGCAGACAAACAAAAACAAAAAAGGATCAGGTTGACTACACCAAGTGTTCATCATTTTGTTCAAGCCGAGTGCTAGTCTTCTTATCAATGAAATTTGTACTTGGATCAATATTGCTTCGTCAATTGAATGAAATGGTGCACTTATTCTATCCTTTATATCATCAGGAATTGTTGGACGTATTTCCTAAATTTTTCCTTGACAAACTCCATAAAAAGAAATTTATTGGGGTTAAGTCAGGTGAACGTGCTAACCAAACAATAGTCTCCAGGACCACCATCGTATTGTATTCAAAGTGACATCCTCCAGCAAAATGGACAGATCCTCTTGAAGAAATAATAGATACTGTTCCCCATTTAAAATACCATTGAAAAAGAGGGGATCATCAATTTTGATTTCGGTAGTTCTTAATCATTGAGGATTTTCAGTTACATAGTAATGCATATTATGCTTATTGACTGATTCAGTGCTTTTGAACGATGCTTTGTCAGTGGACAAAATTTTCGAAATATAATTTTCATCAATCGTTACATGCCAAAAATGGCAAAGTACATGCCTTAGGGTTAGTTATAATTTGTAAATAAATTCTCGCGGATATTTTTAAATGAATTTGTCAATTTCCGTCATTCCGGACAGTTGCGTTTACGCAAAAGAATTTGCAGGTGCAGGTAGTGTGAAAGCGCGCCATTAAACTACGAGACCTGAAGCCAAGAACATCTATCTGTGTGGTGTTGGCGTCTTTTCTCTTGGGGGGTTCCTTATCTTGCCTTATCGTTCCTCCTACAAAATACCATACAAGTGAGTAACCGTTCTACTTATATTGTGTAGGTAATTTGGTTTTAAATGTGTATGAAAATTTGACTATTGTGCAATACTTAAAACGTGGTGATACGTGTTATAGGAATTACGCGGCTTTAGCGATTGCGCAATAGTAGAAAAAATGTCCGCAATAGTAAAGCTAGTGACCGGTTTAAAACAATGGCGTCCAACGTGGACCCATTGCTGTGGTTTTCCGCGTTGCTATACTATTGCGCAATTGTTTAATGTAACGTATAATTACGCACCATTTTGTATCAAATACCGAACGCTTTTAAAGGTGATGCAATGGTCAAATTATCATGCACAATGTAAATAAAAACAATTTACTCACTTAAATCGCACTTGCGGCCAAATCCCAGGGTCCATTACCTTTTGTGAGTCACATCACGCCATTTTGACTCCAAATTTCCAATCCGTCCATCCTCTATGCTCATTCGTAGGGGAACGATAAGGAACAACCAGGTATAAGGAACGATTAAGGCAAGGTAGAAAGGCACCTACCACCTGTAAAGAAAAGGCACACCACACAGATAGATGTTCTTGGCTCCAAGTCTCGTAGCTTAATGGCGTCCTTTCACACTACCCGCATCTGTGCATTTTTTTGCACAAACGCAACTGTCCGGAATGACGGAAATTGGCAAGTTCATTTAAAAATATCCGCGGGAATTTATTTACAAATTATAACTAACCCTAAGGCATGTACATTGCCAATTTTGGCATGTAACACAATCACAACACTCATTCGATTTGAAAATTTCAGGGTATTCTGAAAATCATCTCCAGGTAATTCTTGGTGAAATTCATGTGATAATGATGGAATCGATGTTTCAGTATTATATTGTTTACACTGCTTTTTGAAATATCACTTTCTAGAGCAGTTTTTGTAGTGCTCAGATTCAAATTTTCTTCTATCATCAAAAAACGGAGTTTTAATTTGTCACCTATTCGTTTTGCCATCATTTCATGATAGGAATATGCAACGTTACCCATAGCCTCAAGAGTTACAGTCCGTGGCATTTTCAAGTAAACATATTTATAAATTCAACTTGGCAATAGAGGGTTTCAGCCAGCTTTGCCAGTGCAGTGCACCATGCCAATCATTTCTTGACATGAAATTTATTGTACTAACAACACAATAAATTACAAATTTGCTAGATAATTAATATTGGTAAGATATGTCAGATTTGATGAAACAACCGCACAGAAGTAACATGTTTTGCAATTTTTTAGAATTTTGTATGTAGCCTATGCAAAATTTTGTATCATTAGAAGCTCTTCAAAAATACTATTCAATGACAAAACCTAATGTGGTAGGTGCATCTTAAAAAATTGACTTTTTATTCATTTTGCATTTTGATTCACCTCGTATGACATAAGTAAAATCAAGCACCAAACGCTATGAGTAATGATACTTCAGGATATGGAAAATCTTATCATAAAAAATCAACTATTCAAGTTCACTTCTAAAACTTATGCAATTTTTAAAAATTTACATGATTTTGATATAAAATGATTCATAAATAGAAAACCGTCAATTGTAGACCCATTACCTGTGTTCATTTTGATCATTATTAAAAGGGTTTTCAGAATATGGTACCAAATATAAGGTGTTCCGTTTAGCAAACATAATTTGGTTGGAAACCATATTGAGACACCCTGTATATAGATGAAATATTCCTAGATTATGTAGCCTAAGCATGGCTATCGTTTAAAACAAACCGGAAGTTGATATCTAAAATAACGAAAAAGATGAACACCCTATATATATTTTACAACTACCAAAACACTAGGCTAGGTTTGAAATCAATACCAGAATCTGCTAGATGTGAAATTTACACTAATGACCTTTTGAAATTTATTTTACCACAGATACATGACGGAACAATGCACCAGCTAGCTTTCAGTGGTGAGGGGCATATTTTATGAAAACAAAAGCAATTCTTTTAGGGGTATTCAAACTCTAACACTTGCACCTACCTGGAAAGGCTTATAACTTTCAGTCCAATAAAAGAATGTAGTGCGCCAACCCGCCTGGAATTTCCCGTATCTCACTAGGCACTGGGTGGTCTATGAGAGGATGCTAAAATAATTATTAAATTCCAGCAATACAGGTTAGTAGAGCCCTGTCTACACTTGTTTTTTCTTCAACAACGAAGTTAAAATATACACAAATAAAAATGCGTAACTGCTCACGTAAACTATATTGAAACACGAGTACTATTGTAACAAAACAAATTGATTAAATTAATTATTCTTATTTGGCCAAAGCTTCGTGTAAAATAGTAAATTTATAAATTATAAATATCCAACCAAAAAAGTACCTACTTACCTTGAAAGGCTTTACTAGTTGTTAAAATTAAAGGGTGCCAGACTATGTTGACTGAGCAATTTGGTTGATATATTTGCTTCCTGGAAGACGGTTATTCCAGATAGGTCTCCTTACTTTTGATGTTGCAAAATCGTCACCCCGGCTATTCGTACTTTATAAACACTCCTTGACTTTCTCAATTTACAGAAATTTCCAAAATAACGATCTCTCGTAACTATGACTTCATCACTGGGGTAACTGAACATCTTTTCGTAGCGATCATTTTAACTATCTTATAAATAACTCAAAATAAAATTCCATTTATGTTTACTCTATGAACAGCAAATTTTGAAAATATAGTTGCATACTTAAAAAACAAACTTAATCTAAGTTCTACTGGCCAGTTATTATTAACATAACTTCTAAAAAAACAACATCTGTAATTAACACTACCATTTCATTGTGCTAACTTCCTAAATTGCTTTATGTGACATTCTTAAATCCGATTTACTTGGAAATGCTTACAACCATAATTAGAAATACATAACACAATACTAACTTCTGCTTTCGACATTCCAAGGTTCATTAAAATAGGAAATTTACTAGCAATACATCCGTTTCACTTGATATGCACATCTTTCTTAGCGTTTCAATAGTTTTAAACTTTATTTTCAATAATTTTATGCTTAATTATAAATAACTAATTCTGTTGCTCTACGAACCAATAACCACATATTTACCAGTTCACATGTACTTATTTATCAAACGTCAACCAAAATAAATGAAAAAGCTCGAAATAGTACTCATAGGTTAGTAATTTAAAGGTTTCTTGGTTACCTCCATTGATTCAGCTGCTTATTTCCTTGGTACATTAGATGGCCATTGCAGTGATTTAATATACAACATAATAGTTGTTGAGTGAAAACTCATCACCCTTTTAATACACCACCGATGCCATTTAAATCCACGCTTAACTTGCGTTCTTGATCTTTCTGGCCTAAATCATCTAGCAAAGCCCAAAACAGTTTGCTATCGGCTATCGATTGAATGCACTTGGCCTTCAGACGTCTGTTACCCTTAAACCCTATTTCCGTTCTTCACTCTGGATCTTAATTGTTATTATACACTCTCCTACCTTCTGTTGAAATTCCAAATTCCATTCTCACATGTTGTGTTTCTAATGCTTTCAATAGGATCAAATTCACTGTCTTCGGATAGTGTGATCGTATTAATTTTATAACATTTTATTATTCTGTGGCTGTTGCAGTTTCTTGAACCCAATGTGAATTGCTACAAATATTATTGTGAATGGTAATGTCTCCAGTTTTTATCGGTGATTTTTCTAATTGAATGCGATTAGTGTAAAATCCATATCGTCATTGCTGGTTGTACAGAGTGTACTAGGTGCTTTTTGGTTTATTTTTGTTCTAATTTACTATCATATTGAAATAGCTCCTTTAAAAAGTGTAACCCTCCAAGCTTCTATAAAATTTTAAGGAAATGTTTGCCTTAACGCTCATTTAAGTAACTTAAATTAATAAATGCTTTTCCATTTACGAATGTATGCTTAAGTAATACATTAGTGTTACTAAGACAAATAATTTCATTATTAAAAACGGATCGATTGTAATTTAACAATTTAGGGTTAATTGGAAGAGCAGCAACCCATTCTGTTTTGCTTAACTTCTCCGGTGTCTACCTAATGTACAATATATTCACTTACGTACTTGTACGAATAAAAACTTTTCTATTCTATTTTATGTTTTTGAATTTATGTTTTACAATTGATAAATGAATATAAAGATATTGCAGTAAATAACAATTTGAATTGCTCTTGTAAAAGGGAACCAGAATTTCAAATAGTAGCTTCTTCAATAGCGAAATTTCTTTTACTCTGCTTATGTAATTTACAAGCATATTAATTTTATTACCATGAGTTTGATATGTTCAAATTAGATATTCCCATCTAGTAGTGTACATTTTAAATCAGGTGCAGTCTTGAGTTTACTACTTCTCAGCAGAACAGTGTCAGATTCGCTTTTTAATGATTTCATGCTCTGGTAATCTCTACATCTTCCAGCTCAGTCTGCTCTCGAAAAAATCTTGAAACTAATCTGAAATTTGGTGATGTCTAACGAAATTGACAACTTTGAGAAGATTCTGTGACAATAGTTAAAGTACATTATGCCATTTTTGAATCAAGATTGCTATATGGTTTACCCTTCTGTGGATGTATCACATCTGATGTTTCTCGTCTTCAAACTGCAAAAACATGCAATCCATACTATTTGTTGCAAACCAAGAAATTAGCATTGTAAGCCCCTCTTTAAAAGACTAAATAACATATTTCTCTTTATGTATTTTGGATATCTTGTTACTCTTCCACAAAAATATTCTTAAATACAAAAACACCAACACTGTTACCTTACACAATACTAGAAATGCAAGTGACACTTATAGAGTTATGCCTACTTCGGCCTTGGTTTATAGATTCTTTATTTATAAGGCACTAACACTCTTCAATAAACTTACTGATAATATCAAATGCTATAAAAACACTCACAAATTCAAAACAATACTTATGACCTTGCTGTGCGATCGTTGTTGTTACTCAGTGGATGAATTTTTATATTACGAGTCTAAACCTACTATTGTGATAGGATCTTATGAATCTATTATTGTTAGTCATACCTTATTTGTTTGTGACTGTGATATTTTTTGTCATACATTATTTTTAAGACTTTTATTAATGTGTTTAGTGTTAAGTTCTTCTATTACCATATGTATATGGGTCCAAATAAATAAATCAAATAATACTTCAACTTTTTTCAAGAACTTACCACCTCCACCTGCATTAGTTGGCAACATTTGCCTTATTAGTTACCGTCGAGGTCAATGGCAATTTGCTGGATTATGGGATTTTGGGCGAGAAATTCCCCAAGTTTTTCTGTGAAATATTCTGATTGCTGAACAAAAACTGTATGTAGCGCAAGATATATCGACGGCAATCATCCCTGGAATTTTGATTTACGGAAGATGTTATAGGTTTGCATTAAGTATTCACTGCAGCTAACCATTTATTTTTAATCCATCAAAAAAATACCACTTGGTTTTAAGTCTGAAAGTCTGCCGTTAAAGATGGCATTTTTTCGGACAACACAAATTTTTGTCATCCTTTAAATGATTATTTTTAAAAATTTAGATAAATTTATAAGGTGTATGTTAAATGTTAAAATTTCTTAAAGTTTTTTTTTATCCATGCCCCGTGCAGTTCACAAAATTTCATCATTATTCTTTTATTTTTATCATTGTTAATCGTTCTGTGTGGGGAAAGAGGTGATAATACTTTAAAGTAAGTCACTTTAATATTATCTAGTTTATATAAAAATTTGGGCTGGACATATGGAATGCTATAGGAAATCTTTTACCATATAAGAGCTGTCGTATTGGTTATATTTGTTTATTAAATGAGAAGTATGGCAAAGTATTTGTTGTCTGGAAGTGTGTTTTAATTAATAAAGCAAATTAAGATTAAGCAGTTTTCACAGTGTATTAATTGAAAAACAAATGCACACTTTTCCGTTTTTAACGCTTTATCAGGCACACCCAGTATATCTGCAATAACTTGTTGCGTATGTCCTTATAACTTCAATAAACACGATAAACCTCTTAGTAGTCCTTTAATTTCTACAAAATAGAAGTTGGCTATTGTGACCATATGGGTACATTGACCGATAAAAGTGTCTAAGTCAAAAACCTTAATGCATAGTATATAAATGATAGAAACAAACTCACGAGTGAAAATCTACAAAACAATTTTTAGATTCAGTGAGACATAATCTTATATCACAGTTTATCACATTTTAAACGGCTTAGTGCAGTTCCTATATCTTTCTTTTATTGTGTGAACTGGCCAATGCGCATACTTATCTTGTTTGGTTAGGTCATCTGGTCTTGCTACTACGAGATACTTAATTCTTTTTTCAGAATATTTTTGCTCTAAACTTAGTCTACCTCCTCTAGCCGTTTTACCAGTATCAGACAAGGTTCGTATAATTTCTAATCTAAAAGATTTAACAGGTTTGTGATTTGCTTTCAGAGTTTTGCAGTCCTTGTGAACCAACCATGTGTTTGCAACGCTAATATCGAAAAGATGTAAATATTGGAAAATACCACCTTTTAACTTCGCTGGAACTTCTGTAAGACCCATCAATTCATTGGCCTTATTAATACCCTATCCCATGTGTTTGTTATATTGCTTTGCTAAATTTGGACAAACAACAGCTATTTTATAAACAGTTTGAAAAGAATTTATCTATTTTAATATTGTTGATGGTAGATTTCTTTCCTGCAAGTAAGCTTTTATATTTAACTTTACATAAATATTTTATATTAACTTTTTATGCTCTTATAGGAAACAACACTGAAGGTGGTCGAAAGTGCTGTTTTTAATTTAATACTCGTTGACCATATTCTTTTCAAACTGTTTCTAATTCTTTTACGTGCACACGGCCAATTTTATATTTAACATCTATTTTGGCACCAACAACCTTGCTGTATCGCCTTATAATGCATGTGAGATTTATTCCATAAAGAGTACTTCCAAGTAAGACACATTTGTTGTCTACTCATTTGAGAACAATTACACCTTTAACGACATCTGTTTTATAATCAAATGATCCTCTCCCCTGCTTACTCAGAAGTTTATCAGTTTCAACAGGACAGCTATGAATTCTATCAGAACGTATAGTTCCTAAACTCAGAATGTTCATGTTTTGTTTTAGATATGTAAATAAATCGAGACCTGCGAAGTAGTTGTCAAAATAAACTACCTAATTTACTAGCTCGGGTAGGGATTTGCATAAAGAAACAACAGCAGAACCACCAACACCAAGTGACTTATCTTCATCTAATAATTCATTTTTTGTTTTTTCTAACTGATCGAAAGTGATTTTGCTCTGATATAGAATGACATCTCGAATTATACGAGACTCCAGCAAGTATAAACAATTTGTAGCCCCATTTGTGAGGTTTCTTTTGATATATTGATGTAAGATGCCAGCACGAGTTCCCTTGTAGGCCACCAATTATTCATCCACAGCAAATGTGTTTTCAAGGTGAAATTTTTGACAATTGTTACGAATTTTTTCAATTAGGGGTCGTATTTTGAAATATCGATCCTTTACATTTTCACTCAAAAGATCGTTATTATTGAAATGTATAAAAATTTCAATAATTTGAATCGTTTTATAGGCATAATATCTGCTATTTGAGTCATTCGTTTATTAGCAGACCGATAGTCTTCATAAGAAGGCAGGTTTACAATTCCCTTCATTAGCAAAATTGCAATAAAATCAGTCGTTTCACTATTATTACTGGTAATGCTGTGACCTCTTACTTGAGTACTATATAAATTAGTCTGGTAGACAATATCTGTAATGATATCGAGAGAAAAAAAGTTACTAAAGTATTTTAACTGGGATAGAAAGCTCTTCGTTAGTTTGAGGATGAAACTCAGATGGAGTGTCTTTTGATAGATCGTCTTTGGTCCAGCTATAAGCGATTGAATTTTTCTTCTTGATAAATTTTTGTTTTTTGTTATATCGCCTGTTTCTAGTAATACTTTTCTTCTACTTGTTTTATTATCTTTCTGTTTTATTTTTAGGTTTCAACTCGTCCTTTTCATCTGAATCCTCCAAAATCTGTCTTTTTTTACAACATTCATTTCTTTTGTATTTCTTGATGTTGAAGGATGAGGAATAGTGGACATAACAGTCTTCATGAGAGCTTTCAGAATATGTAGAATTTGAAATATATAAAAATATTACACATGCTCACAAAAAGACAAAATAACATTGGGTTCGATAGCAGCCTCTTTGTCACTAGACGAATCAGATCCATCAGAAATATGTGGATTTGGTGACAAAACATAGTTCTTTTTACCGTAAAAAGCTGCAACAGGTATTTCTGCAAATGAATCTACCATTTCTAAAATAACAGAGAAAACATGTCATAGATGGGCAATGTTGCCATTTGGTTCCTATTGTTTTGTGCGTCGCATATTTTTATAAAACAACAACATTCCGTGGTGTAGTTTTACATATTCACGATAATTATACTTTATAAAAGCACACACGTGTAAATAATTAACACATTTCTCAATATTATGTTACGTTGGCTCGTAGCCGTGCGTAACAAAAAGAAAAGCAAAGAGAGAAAAAAAAGAAAGTGACCTGGCTCAATCGGAGAGTGGGGGTTGTAGAAAGCAGACCAACCTATAAGGGACGTGGCTGTCAGGAATTAGTAACAGTACCTGCAATAGAAAAATTAGAATAGTAAACCTGAAAAGAAAACAAATTGGTCCTGCAAACCTGAAACAAAGAAAAAAAACAGCATACGGATCAAGTATAAATTGTTCAGTACCTTGTAGAATAAAAAAAACTGTTTGAATAATCTATATAATTTAACAACGTTAAAAGCAATTTAATAAATCTTTAGTACAAAGTGAGGTAATATTGGGGAGTAGCAGAAACGTTTCCTCACACACCAATTAAACATAAATCAGACAAAATGTAAAAAAAATAAATAGGTAAGACACAATTGATATCAGTAATTCAGTAAAATTTTAACAGAGAATTAGATAAATAGATAAGCACAATTGTTATGAGTCATTCAGTATGGTTGATTGTTCTCTTTTTTTTTCAAAATAGCCTGCAAGTCTATGTAAAAAGGTATCAGAACGACAAAGAATATTGCAAAACAACGTATAGATATTTAAAGTAACAACAAGTAGGAAATAGTTCAACTTACACAAGGTCCTTCAGTACCGCTTCCTTGCCATTGAAGTGTGGGATTCACGAAGTCTGGCACTAACGAAGCACTTCACCCTAGACTGGGAGGTTGTTGATGGAACTTATCACAAATTACCCTAATCACACCGACTTATTTCACTGGGGTTAGCAGCGGACCTTATCACGCGAAGGAACTATGTATATTATTTTTATAAACATACAAAAAGCAGCGAGGAACTTCAACCACTACCTTTGTAAGCCAGTAGTCTGTTATGTTTTACCAATAACGAAAGTTGCGCAGGCAATGTTCTATTTTAGATTCGTTGGGGTTAGCAAATTCGGCAACTACAGTATCAACCGTATTTGGAATCCCCCAAAAGTAGGCACTACTCTGATACCATAACAAAGGAACCGCGAAACGAGATCGCACACACCGTTTAACTATCAGAAGACAAAATCATCAAACAAAACAACCACAATAAGCAAAGCACGGGCATCACCAAAGTAAGTCCGTCTAATCTGTCCCGTAAAACACTTGTGTACAGTTAATCTACAATTTTTCTTTCATAAGAAAACAACTAAAAACATTTAGTAAGACACGCGTAAGCAATAAAAACCGTACCTCAAATATTCTTAAAACACACGTGCGCCGAGTTTAACCAGCTCTACTCCGTTTAGTTCCAACAGAAAATCAACGCCAAAACATGCCGCGTTTGTTCAGGAACGATACGAAAATTAAGCGCGCATTAATTTTCACTATTTTTAAACGCAGAAAAGCAGTATTTGTATTTTAAAGAACACTTTAAAAGTTAAAGCGCGCATTAATTTTCACTATTTTTAAAAGCAGAAAAGCAGTATTTGTATTTTAAAGAACATATCGCAAGCAAGAAGAAAACACGACTTCCTATCTGTTTATTCAAAACGTTCCATTACAACTTCTTATCTACTCTTGTTAATCCACATATTAATTACAGCGGTTTTATTTATTCCTGATAAGTTGGAAAGTACTTTTATGAGTATTCCAATTTACAATTAAACTATCTTTTAAAATTAATACATGCGAGTCGAATTGCATACCATATGAAAACTATTCGGACGTATTTACTTGATAGAAACAGCGATTCAAAGGAAACGATGCAATCTATAATTAATTATACGATGCATTCGCCTAAGGAGTTAATAAATATTAAATATAGAGATCGTAATTTGTAGAAAGGCATTTATGAATTCAAGAGAGCGTAAAATGTTAAAATATACATGAGGAACACCATCAAATCAACAACAACAAACAAGCTACAAAAATGTCCGTTACAATTACTTACCAAGAATAATAATTTTTATGTACCACTAGGCAAACGTCACAGAGCTCGAGATACAACACACTGATAATTGCCGCCTAATAAAACATCTTGGTTAGGTTTCAATCGCGTGTTGAAATCCCACCAGTACCGAGTTGTAACCACTTGGTAACTAAGACGGATTTACACAGAATAGAAAGGAACGATATTAGAAGTAGGTTTAGTTCAGTGTAACCATATGGATACATTTATCTTTAAAGGGTTAATGATTTTCTTCAAATTTGTAGATTTTCTGTTAGTACAGTTTCTGTTTAGAAAAAAATAATCTTTTTATAAACTTTTTGTTATGCTAGAGAAAACTGATTTGGAATTGGTTTAGAATTAATTCTCAGTTAGTAGTTATATCGAAATTCAATCGAACAATTTCTTATGGTGGGGGTGGGCACAACACGTTACTGAAGACTGAGATGAAAATGTTGATAAAAATCAAAGCAAGCGAGGTTATTGCATTTGTGGGTTAATATGATGTACCACGATTACAAGCTATGAATGTTATTTAGTTAAGAAATTTAATATAATTTATTATTTCTGTGATTTCAGTATATGTGTAAGATTTCAGTCACTGTTATATAAATATACTGTAGTATTTTTAGGAGTTTATTAAAAGTATAAAAGATCACGTAAAATTTTATTGTACAAACTTTCCCATAAAACTCCTTTGTTTTTGTATCCTCAAGATACATGAGTATAATTATTCCGCACAAGTGTAAAAACCAAACTTTTTTTTATATACATACTATGAACAAGAACTACAAGATAGAATTACAATAAGTATGTAGTCCTTCTTTGCTTGTTATCCATGAAAAGTGTTACTTACAATATGGTTTATTTATATTTATTTATAGCGTCAACTACTGCTGAATATATTCGTCGTAGCCATCAAGTAAAGGTGCCCAATATTTTTACAATTATGATATGAATAGTTGCTAGGTAAAATTACATATGATTCGTTATGCTCTTTAGCTGATTATTCATAAAATTATTACTTTTGATGTGATTTATGTATGTTTATATATTTCAGCAATCAAACTTTAAGATTATACACAAGGCAGCATATTGGAACAAAACAGATTTATATTCTTCATCCCCTATCTATGTGCAACTACCATTGACGTATTTGTAAATGTTTAGTACTTTTATCGTTAAGATAGATAAATCATTTTCAAATTAAAATTTGAATACTTCCGTGTTATTAAATATACCATTTTTCGTATAGTAGGTTAGAATTGTTGTGATTAAAAATTTCAGTGTATGACTATTAATTATAATATCAGAGACAGCATTTTCTTTATAGAAATAACTGCTATTTTCTAAGGGCATTACTGACTTTTTTATATTAACGCTGTGTATAACATCCACAAGTGCATTTTTATGCTTAATCCCATAAGTCAGACACTAGAAAGTGCTAAGCAACCTCTTAATCCGGTATTCAACATAATAGTTCGCGTATATTAAATGTGCATTTATTAAAATTATTGGATTCAAGTTTGTTACGTGTTAAGTGAATTAACCCATAATGTCTTCCAATTACCGGCTAACCATTTTGCATATTTTGTGTTTATTAAATTTACTATATCGAGTATAAAGTAAAGAAATTTCCTGAATCCGGTCCTGGTTATTTTATAAATTATTAGTTACATTGTACGATTAGAACGATTTTAATATGTATAAATACGTTACAATGTCCTCTGAGATTTTTATCACTCTCAAGGAATGTAATGTCAACTTGTGTTATTGAAATGTTGAAGTTTCTTATTCCAGTCGGTTGTACGACATTAGCCGATTTGAATAAGCCACTCCCAGGAGCAACGAAGAAGTCCTGGGACAATTGAGGGTAATTTATTTTGATTTAAATTGAACACTTTAATACCGGAATTGACGAAAGTGACTGCATTTTCGGAGTGCAGAGCGATAAAAATCCCCTAAGGTAACTAACGTATTTATACATATTAAAATTATTCTAAACTTACAATACAGGACCAGATTCAGAAAACAAAGCGAATTTCTTGGTTTTTATACTAAATGGTAAATTTGATAAATATAAAAGATGGAAACTGGTTGTCCAGTAACTGAAAAAGGCATGTTGTCGATTAATTCACGTAACACCTAACAATTTTTTAACCTATAAAAAATCCTATTTTAGCAAAACCTTTTTATAAGTAAAAGTCTGATCTGTATAAATAAAAAAAACTATAAACAAATGAACCAAATAAATTAAAACACATGTACAAATCAATTACAAATTTGAATAGTAAGATTCAAAATGTTCTTGCCAATACAATACCGGTATTGTTTTACAATACTTTTCCATAATACTTTTTAGTATGAATGTTTTTATTTATATATGTATTATAACAGACATGGCATCATCTATGTTTACTTTCTACAGAGAGATAATAAGAGTATGCTCATTCTTAGAATCGGATGATGTTGCATATGTTTTTTTCTTTTTCCAGTTTTTCTTTATTATAGTCATCTTTCATTCCTGGATAATTTTACTGGTGTTTTTTATCAAAATAACGTCACACAGCTGAACTGTAAAATCGTTCATACATATCGGTCTTGTATTTGTGATTGAATACAAAACTTTTGCATTCAATGGCATACACTGCAGAATCCGTATGCCTACCTTTTTGAACTAACTGTGGGATTTTCTTGCTACATTGTATGATTTAATATACTGTCAATACCCTTCCCAACACCCATGTTTCTATTGTAATGTTTAATGACACTTGGTTTTTGTAGTAATCGAACCTTCTGTGTGGAAACATTATACTTTGTTTTTCTATATATTCTGCTGTGTTTGTTGTAAAAAAATTAACATCTTGCTTATCTCTAAACCTTGCAGCTAGCATGTATCCCTTTATAATGAAGCAAGACTGTCCACGATTTAGGGGTACATTTATTAGCTCCTTAGGTAAACTTCTGTTTGGGCAAATAGTGCTAGTTAGATAGGTGTTAAGTATCAACAATAGTTTCGCTAAAATTGTACAGACACATACCAAATATCCAAAATAATCTCCCCTTATCTAGCAGGTTTTGCAACATGTGGACAACATCTCCCTTTGACGGAAAGAGTATCTGTACCAGGAGTATATGGTACGTTATAAACATATTTTCCAATATATAGAGCAAAATTGTATATATTGATGTGATAAGGTCAATGTGCACCATATTATGTAAATAAAACAACCCAAAACTAGAGAAAACGCCTTGTATAATATTTTAGTAACACGATAGGCTTAGTATAATTTGTTTTTGTACATAAGCGAAACTCTTGAAAATACAAAATCATTTCTGATAATAAATCAAATTTAAAAAGCAAGTTTTAAATGCGTATTATGTAGGTTGAAAAACTCTTAATTCTAATTTAAATGAGTTCTTAAATGCAAATAACAGCGATTCTCAAAAAGTACTCATTTTACAAATTCGTTTTTGCAAAACATTTAACAAGAAGCTTGAACACTACATTTATTTTTCTAGACATTTTCTTCTATTTAATGAGTAACATAAAATCCAATTTTGAAGAAGGCTACTATTCTAGATTGTTCTAATGAAAAATATATTCAGTGACGAAAATTCATAGGACTGCATAGTCAAAAGTAAAGTGTCTAACATTGTGTTGTGTATTTTATACGAAAAGGATCATTACTTACAATATTGTGGCAAAATTTAAAACTAGAAGCTCTACAGTCAAACAGCTTAAACTCTATGTTAGTTGTCTATAAAAGGGACATTTTGTAATAAAATTGCAAATTTAAATTCAATTGCACATTGCAGCCGCAAACATCATTCGCTCCTTCATTTTGAAGAACTAAGTACTGAGGTTCAACAAACAGCTAACGTAACATTTGCCTTTGCTGCTTATTCAGTACAAGTACTTCTTCCTACAGTCTCTTGACACTGATGCTCAATCATGCTTCATAACTGCACAACTTTGTTGCAAATTGCGATATCTACTCAAACCACCAACATTAAAGTGACTGGTATTGCTAATACCACGCCTAAAGTAACTGAGCGGACAGAGATAAATGTATTATCATTGAACTCTTCATTTAAAGTAATATTGCTTTTTTTCGTTCTTGATCAAATAACTAGCGATGTGACTTGTTTTTGTGTTCAAAGAGTTACATTAAATATTAGAAACAACATTAAATTTGCTTATCCAGATTACAATAATCGTGATTAAATTGTTCTTTTACTCGCTGCTACTATTTTTCGGAACTATTGTGCATTGGTCAAATTAAACTTGGTGTCAATCTTCCCATTCTACATAAACCTGTTTTAGTTGAGTTATTTTTGGCAATATTCCTTAACAAAATGTAACTACAGTTAAAGGCAACTTTGTACACATACTTGAAATACAAAATCAACTTGAACGTTTTTGCGAAGTATATCATTTTCTCACAGCAAAATCACTTACTAGTGACGAAACTGCTTGAAAGGCACTTTTTATTGAAAATGTCAAAGAACTCCTGAAGGAAGATTTACCGTAGCCATGCCATTGGAAACCTCACCTAAGGTATTAGGCAAATCACGCCATGTTGCAGAAAAGCAGTTTTTAAATCTTGAACGACGTCTTAAGTTTAACAAAATCTTTCGGTACGAAAAGTTTATGGCAGAATATGAAGAATTGGAACACATGTCTTTAACAGACACAAATCTTAGTCTAACTTCGTATCATCTCCCCCACCATGAGGTATTAACCCATTAATGTTCACAATATTTCTTTTTAACAAAAATGCGATTTTTTTTGTAGTTATACTAAAAATTGTCTTTTAAACAGACTTTCAAATGCAGCTATATTTGACAAACTTCAACTTAGTAACATATATATGTGTACCCATTAAAGTACAATGGACACTAAACCTCTGGATTAAAGAATGGAATTATAGTTAAAACTACACAATAAAATAATCATTATTCGGAATGAAACGTTTTAAAGCAATCCCTTTCAATACAGAGAGTAACGTTACATTTTTCACAGCAACAATGAATTCGTTGGTGACATTTAACACATCTCAGTTATTTAGAATGTTTTTTTGGAGAATGTCCTCCTTCATGGCTTCTAATTCTAGGTAAAGTCATACCTGCTGGTTTGTCATTTGTAACAGTAGATTTGGTACAACAGCTTAAGTAATGTCTTCGAAATTCAAGCAAAGGGATCTGCTGATTTACATTAACCAGTTGGTATAACTGCCACGCATTAACACTGTGGTATTTATAAAATTGGTGAATAGTTCCCACCCCTACTTTTTTCCTGTTACACTAATTCGGTGATAGTTCAGCTGTTGATCATGTAGATCTACTCCACGTTTTACTTTTTCAATAGGTTCTATGGAGGCAAAATTTGTCTCCGTTACAAAATTTGTTACGTTCAAAACCTTGCAAATAACTTTTTCTGCATTTATTTTTATAATGCCCTAAAATTTCTCAACAAGCTCGATTTCCCGCCATTTGAATTGTGTTATTTAATCAAATTTCTCAAGTAATTACTCTGTATAAAAGTTAGCCTTATAAAATCAAACAGCTGCTTACGAAACATTACGTTACAAAGTAGTTGCAATATTTCCTAGCACCTGCAGTGATTACATTTTAATTAAAAGGTGCATGTAAATACACAGCTTTCTTCTAAAAGATAAGACCACTTACCACCTGCCTACATCTGCTTACAATAGACTTGTTATCTGGTATTCTGCAGCTGTTAAAATGTTACAAAGTAACAAGATTGTTTTCCTTTGTTTAAAAATCTTTTGATAATTGTGTTATCTGCTTGTTGGCAAGCTGTTACAGTTTGTATTTCGGCAGCTGTTGTCTGGGAATTATGCACACATGATTCTTTGGCAATATCTTTGAAAGCCAAATACCCTACCCCATACATGATTCTGGCGTTATAAAATAAAGACCGTGCTTTGAAAGACAAGATTAAAGATTGAATACAACATCCTCTTACCGAAGATACATGTTGTAAAGTCACGCTACTAAAAGTGCTTTGTTAGTATAAGTGAAGTTGGTGGTTCCAGCATGCAGCCAATAAAGAAATGCAGTCGCATTTTTCCATCCACAACATTATACGAAGCCAACTAGTTCAAGGTACAGTTTTTCTATTTTTGCAATTCTTTTATGCTGCTGTGGAGTATAGACATTTTATTTGCTGCTACTCATGATTATCCAATAAATTACCAACATTACGTTACCAAACAAATTCACAATGCACGAGCGACGATGTAATAATCATTCTTTAAATGAAAATTTTAATTATTCAAAGTTTGTGTTAGAGTCCGATTTACTGTTTCTTTTGTCTTTCTGTATAAACATTAACTAAAAGAACTTGCGCATCACTATAAAAGTACTTAATAATTTGACTAATTTAAGCTAGGGTGTCTAATTGTAATGTTATGCTATTTCTTGAGGAGGTGCACTTCACAAAGCAGCATGTATATATAATTTAGGTATATTTCTTTTCCTAGATTTACTGTACGGTTTATGTTTAATTTTCTTTTATATGTATTTAAGGTGAACCATTGTAAGTATTTAGACTATAAGATGTTATATATTTTGCTTGCCCATTTTTATATGCTTATGTTATGACGCTTTGTTTACTAGCACATAACAAACGATTACGCAACTTATTTGTTTTATTGTTTTGTAAATAGTCTTTCAAGATTCGATGTTAACAATATAGTTTTACAGAGGTTTCTAATGTGTTCTTCCTATTTCGCCCCGCTCCGACGTTTTTGAGCTAGCCCAAATTCTACTATTCTGTCCCCGTTCTGTTGTGCTATTTTGCGTAAACTATTTCTTTACTTACTTTTGCTGTTTTCTTTTGTGTTTGCGCGGAATACTGTAGCATATTCTTATCTTTCCACCATACAAATAAAAGACCACGTGTTTGTTTGTATTGGTGTTCAAAGAAACCTCTTTGCCTTTTTTACACTAACTTTTTGTCGGTAATGGGGCACTGATTTGTCCTGTTGGCTCTAATAGTTCCAGTAGCATGAATACCTTTTTCTTTTAATACTACTAACAGATTGTAACTCATAAAAAGTTATCAAAAAACAATTCATCATCTGATGGTGAAGCGAATGTTTCTACCATGTTCAAGACCACTCTGGATTTCAGCAGTGTTGTTTTCTTGTTTTGGTCTTCTGACTGCACGTTTCTGGTTCCACAGTAAGTATCTACAGCATAGCAGTAGCCAGTACCACTGCATTGCTTAGCTGTATATTGTCCGAAAAATTTCACCCTAGACTCATCAACACACATCTTCATGGAACAGTCCCCATATTGAATTATATTTAAATTCACTTCAAATGATAGATCTGACATTACAACAAGACTTAGTTTCCATTTTAGTTCGATTTCGTAAGCATTTTTATACTATTTTGGCTTATGTGGAGAAAATGTATCAGCAGATCTTTATTAGACTGACAAAGTTCTTTGCAACAAATCTTATGGAGGTCAAAGCCTGATGATTCAATCATTTTAAACACCATAGCATACAGTACCACTTCTGTGCCATTTTGGCCATACGTTGTTTACTTGAGTTAAGGAATGAAGGTGAGTCATCCGTTCATTTTCTAGAGTAATAAAACAAGACTTCTACGTTAATGATGTGCTTACTGGTGCTGATTCATTAGCTGATGCATTTTTCTACTGAAAACTTGCCCAAAGTTTTGTCCGTAGGAGGCTTTACACTATAAAAATAGGTAACCAATTGCATTCAAATTTTTAATGTCATCGCAACCTTAGATGTTCATCTAAGTGTGCTGGATTTAAGTTCACATGAGTGTACTAAAACCCTTGGTTTGGCATGATCTTGTAAATCAGATTTATTTACTGGAGACATTTTGATCACCAAGTGTTCACTTTTATCTGAAATTGCACAAATATTTGACCCTTTGGGATTACTTAGTCCATGTACCATGGTGTCGAAAATAAGTCTTCAGCAAATTTGAATGAAAAAATTGTCTTGTGCTGAAGCAGTCCTATGCAAATTGTTTGTTGTGGTTTGTTTAGTATTCTTCTTAATCTTCTTTGGGGATTAAACCACTCATAGTTTTTAAAATTATCTTTATTAACGTTTCGATCCATGACCTAGGATAATTTTAAAAACTATGAGTGGTTTAATCCCCAAAGAAGATTAAGAAGAACAGTCCTATGCAATCAAAAGTAGAGATGGAATTTATTTCGGTAAGGATCTGGTTCCTCTAAACAACCTGCAAATTCCCTGACATATATACAACTGCACAGATTTTGTGGCACATCTTCTCAAGCCTATGATGCTGCTATAACCTTAACTCGCATTCACATATAAAACCCGGGGCAATTAATATTCATTAAACACTTATCCCAGTGGTTCTATACAGGTGCTGCTGGTGCTTCTCACTATACGATACTATATTAATAAAGGTAGGGAGGTAGGAACCACTCATCGATATTGTCAAAGCACTCGCATGTTGGTACTTCATGGAAGATAGTAAGAAAGTGCCCCGGAGATATGCTACATTTCTCACATAAATGTGTAACCGCTCCAGCAGAGGTTGATGTGCGTTGGCGGGAACCAAGCCGTTTCAACGTGAGAATTGTCATGTCAACATACTCGGCGGCTACAAAGATAATCAATGTCCTAAATATCCATGTGAACCACAGCTTGATGTGGTTTTCACAGCCGTTAGCATTATGATTGTTATCTGCTGCGAATTTCCCCAAGTACAGTTCTAAAAAAGTCTCAAAACCTAAATTAATACAATATTACGTTGCAGCTTTAAAATAAAGCGTAACACTGCATATTATCTTCGTTCAAAATATCGTGACAAATCGGTAAATTTACTTATTGCTAAGACAAACGTGATTCCATTAAAACAAGAGTTGGGGAAATTTTTAACAGACAATAAGTGTAGTCTGAGCCAATCAATTACTTCAGATGAAATCAATTGGAATTTCATTCCAACAAGTTCATCACATTCGAGTGGAATTTAGGAGGCTAGCATCAAAGTCAGTAAAACGCTATCTTAAAAAGTTGCTTGCAACTCGTTATTTACTTTTAAAGAGTTTACTATTTTTGGACTTGTTGGAGCAAGTACTACATTGGTGAGCTGCAGCCTTGCATGAAATGGCTCAAGAATCGACCTTTGTTAATCGAAAACCGACTGGTTCCCATCAAGTATTATTGCATTCATCCGTTATGCTAGTGACTAGATAGAATTATAAAATTACATCTTGGTATAGAAAGTATTTCTCATGTAGTGTCTACCCGTACTGCTGCTGGAATAGTCAAAGGGGCATATTCCAAGATATGTTTCATTCCTACAGAAGAGAAGAACAAGTAATTGCGCAATGTGCATTTTTTGACATTATTAATTTTTTGTTTTTATTTGTTAAATATTATCTTTAATATTGATGTTTTGTACATGTATTATTTTGATAGCCCTGGCATTTTAAGGCAGGAGTGTGTTTAGGAATAGTTTAAAAAATAGATATAGGTCAGCATTAGTTCCCCACTTTTATTATTTTAGATCATTTGTCAACCTCGAGAACAGAATAGTGAACTTTCATGCTTTTAACTTCAAACTTTTTGGGGGAACATGTAAACATCTAAATAAATTGATGTTTATCAATGCAATCTGCTACTTGTAGTTTTTTATTAACATCATAGACAATTTGTAATCACCAAAAATTTACAGTCCCTTAAATTACATCATCATATAGTGTGCTATTTATTTCCACATTTATAAACAAATACCTAATCAACATTTCCAAAAATTCTGTAAAGCACCAAAAAATAGTTATTTTTTACAACATTACTCTTGCTACGCACATAATAAAATTACCAAAACTTAAAAAAAAATTTTATACCATTCCCGCACAGAAAATAGTTATCTAACACTTTTATCTTAAAAACAATTTCTTCAAGGTACCCCTTATTTAAACCCGTCCTTTATTTTGTAATTGATCAATTACCAGAATAGGGTCTGCATAATAAATCATAAACTTCGAGACCCTTAATTAACTTTTATTAAAAATGAAATGAACCCATACAATTAAATTTATCCTTGTTACAACAAATATTAATATCTGTTTTTATTTAAAAATATTTTCAAACCAAATAATTCGTTACATTAAATAATTATTTGAAACATCAAGTTCACTCCATTAAATTACTCAAACGTAAATAAATTGTTACATCAAACTCCTCTGAAATATTTTTCAAAAATAAATTTATTGTTACTGGAAATAATTTTCAAACATTAAATTCTGACTGCCTAATTTCTCAGAAATGTTTTTCAAAGATATCTTATTAAAACGGTCCTCATTATAATCTGGAATTTCCATAGTATTTTTTTTCCAACAAAATTTCTAATTAATATTCTAATCCAATTTCTTTTCTACAAAGTGTTTAATTCCAACAACAACCACTGGTTTCGCACATTTTTACCTTTTCACTAATTTATGCAAATATTAATTTTCAAACTTATCCTTTTCCCATAATTAAGAAAAAACAGGCGAGCAAAAAGATACATTTTCTCCAGTGTTAGGCGGTAAAAGCATATTTTTCCCACAATCCTGTATGTTATTTAATATAACAGAAATTATTGATTTTTTTGAACCCAAGAGTGGGTAAAGCCCAAATTTACGATTCTAGATTGTAAAAACAGCAATAAGAGATTTGGAAAAATGTTATCATTCATGATTCTTACTATTCAAGATTATTATTCTTGATTATTATTAATTTTGGTCTTATCAAGATGGTTTAAATTTTGATTAAGGTTTTGAGTCATTTAACTGCATTAATCAAACTAAATAAAAAGACCAACTATTAATTTACAGCAATGCTCATTAAAACATCTCTCAATAAGAAGGAAATATATGGGTTATAAAGTTTGTTAACATCAAATAAACGTTAAAATAAGTTCGTTTGAGATGGAAGTCGTTCAAGATAGGTTTTATTGTATTATGTTACAAGGTCGAGCGTCAGTAAAAAAGGTTAGTGGCGTTTAGTTTACAATTTACGTGTAAGATTTAAATACAATGTTGTAAAACCCGCCTAGAAAGTAAAATTTGATCCACTTTATGTTAAGCCTGTTTAATGTGAAATGGTCATTTGTATAATTTATTATAAGTTACATTAAAAAGGTTTATAAATGGCACTGATAAATTCAGTTAATAGATTGATTGATTTAAAATGTTATCAAAAGTGAAACATCATGCTTTCTTGTACAAGTACTTTCAAGAAATAAATGGCTGTATAAAATCAATATTTAAAAATATAGGCCTAAAAAGATAAAAGAAATTTATATTTGACTTTTTTACAGATATAGTCCATTCGCCTTAACTTTAGGATGGCCTCAAATGTAGTAATGAATTGTTAACCACTGTATGCAATTGAATGCCCAGAATTATGACTGAAAGATCTGTCATTTAACATAAAGATTGGCAGTTCTGTACGGTGTTGCCAGCAATTTGTTTGCAGATCGAAACATTTGTCATTCGACATTACTAATGGGCATATTCGTATATTCTTCATTAAATATATTAGAGTTTAAACTATAGTCCATTCGCTTTAACTTTAGGATGACGTCACAACTGAATTAAATGCTACATTACCAATGTTAGTTTAAATTCTACTATATTTAATGAAAGATATACGAATATTCCCATTGGCAAGAGGAATTGGTGGCAACACCGTACATAACTGCCAACCTTTATGTGCTAAATGACAGTATCCTTCAAGCAAAATTATAGGTATTCATTTACATACAGTTGCTAGCACTTTATTACTACAAATGACGTCATCCTAAAGTTAAAACGAATGAACTATAACATTGACAATGTAGTATTTATCCAATTGTGACGTCATCTTAAAGTTAAAGCGAATTGACTATACGATATTGAGGAAAATTTCAATAGCTTTAATAAATAATTTTGTATATTTTGACGATTTGGTTAAAATATAAACGTGGTAACGCAAATGTAAATTTACGTTTTAAATGATCTATATTTATTCTAATACCAGAATAAACCCTTATACCATCAAAAATAATATGTAAATGTTAATTAAAAATGTTGTATTTAATGATACATCAACGCATGCGCTCTTATAATGCATATAAAAATATATTTTGAATAATTACTTTGTTCCCAATAATGTGAAACCTGCTTCAGATTATTTTTCAAAGATGCGTTCGGTATTGGACCAAATTTGAATTATTGTTTGGTGTATGCTTCGGGTTTTGTTTCCCTCGCCAAGTAACATAACCACGACGCTGTCACTAATTGTGCTCTTCATATTTGTAAAACAGTTTTCTTGTTAGAATAAACGGCACCATGCAACTATAAATGATATCAACTTCAGCAATGGTAAGAGTATTTATTAATAATAAGCCAGTTATATTTACAATAAATGTTTGGTGAATTTGAAGGTTATATTTATGTTTTGAGTAGTTGATAACCTATAAATCTATCTCCTTGATATTTACATTCCTATTCTGTAGAAGAATCGTTAATTGGTATATTTTAGGCAAGCTGTTTGATTTTAGGAAATAAACCACTTATGAATTGTATTCTAAAGCATATTTTCTGTAAACCTTTTTAGTTTATGGACACATTCTGTTTTACCTAATATTTGTTTATTATAAATAAAAGATTTTGATTAGTCTTGAGTACCAAACGAAATTTAGTTATATTTCTAACCTAAAAATCTTACCCTCCTAAGTGTATTTTCTGCGTAATTATTCACTTCTATAAATTATAGTTTTTTAATACGAAAGTGATAAATCTCTTATTTATTACAATTGTTTTGAAACTTTATGTATTTTAATCTTATTAAGCTTTTATGTTACCAATACTTTGTTAAAAGTTTTTAAGTCTGTAAATGGCTGCTAGTCCTTGACCAATAGGAATTGAGGAAAAATTGTTTATCCAGTTATCTAATGACAGGACCGGGTTATTGAGAATTTAACTTTTCCTAGCAGACTATTATGAAAAATTCAATCTATTTTTTTTTCTTCAGAAAAAGTAATAATAAGATTTAAGTATAATGATCTCAAAGTATTGCCTAATTTAAAAACAGTGTGAAATATAGATTTACTTACTGGATTATTTAAATTATATATTCCAACAAACCCTTAATTTTGTATCCAGTTCATGCCTTTGTGTTTTGATATGTTTGATTTTAATTTTTTCATTCCACTACCAGTCTTATACTGCATGAAAGGGTTGAATAGCAATATATGATGAATCCTTGTTTTATATCTTATGGTCAGTTGTGATGAGCTGCATAGACTAGTATATGCAAATATAGAGTAACAGAAGTGTAATACTGTTCCTTCAAAAATGAATGGCAACCTACTTCATTTCTAATGTATAAGTGTATAATACGATTGACATATTTTTATACTTTAAATTTGATGAACTGAGAAAGAGTTTATGACAATATCAAAAATATAGTCTCTCGTGTTTGAAGTATGTACGTTACCGGTTAATCAAATTCATTATTAGGTTTCCTGGAACTACTTGGATGCATACATCCTTTGTTTCCTATTCTGAGCTAACCTAAACATTTCTCTGAAATTCTCATAGCCTACATCTTTCATTATCTGTATACAATAGTCTAATCTAGGTCTACCTCTACCTCACTTATTTCCGTTCTCTTTAACCTCTTGTAATTTCTGTTTCCTATTTGTACTCTGGTTTTGACTTATTTTCCCTTTCTTTACATGCTAGTACTTGCCTTTTTTTAAATTTTCATACCGTATCAATCTGTTAATAATGTTTCCATTTCATTCAGAGCTGCTTTTAAATCTTGTTTGTTAACACCGCTATTTTTTCTGCAAATCTAAGCATATAAATTTTTTGTTCCTGCATAATAATACCAAATGTCTTTCTGCATTTGGCAATATTCATTGCTTCTTCGATATACAAGTTAAAAATTAATGGGGATAGTGCACATCCGTGCCTCGTCTTTTTCCTAATATTTACTTTTCGTGCTCTAATTCTATTACCGCTGTTTGCTCTTTGTATAAGGTATGTAATATCTCTGTAACTTATTCCTATACTTTCGAGTATTTTAAACATTTTCCATTTTACATTGTCGAATGTTTTTTCCAGATCTATTACAAGCCATATATACACGTTTTATCCTTTTTCTATTGTTTTCTCCACTATCGCCCTTAAAACTAAAATAACCACTCGTGATCCCATTTAGCATAAACACAAATTGATCTAGCATTTCATCAGTCCGTTTTTCCATACGCCATTGTACAATTCTAGTTAATATTTTGGACACTTATTGTTCAAAAATTTTCACATCTATCGCAGCTGTCTTTTTTAGTATAGTGGTTATCGGATTACATTTGAAATCTGCGTATTTTGCCTGTATAATACATATAGCTTGCAAGTTGGAAAAGACGTTCTGTTGTCCAGTGGCTTTTAGAGTTTCCGTTTTCTCTTTATTTGTACCCGGTGTCCTATTATTTGTCGGGCTCTTTAATACTAGTTCAAACTCATCTCTGAAATCCCAAATCATCCTTTTCAATGTCTGATTCCTGTTCTAATGCTTCCAAAACTCATTCCGATTTATTTGTATGCTTCATCTGTTTTTCCTATGTCCATCTTAGTTTGTATCTCTTTGCACTAATTCCTCAATACATTGTTCTTTAGCTTTCCCATTTTATGGTTTTGTATCTCGGTTTCTCTACTTCATCTTGTCTGTTTTTGTATTTTTTGCCTTTTTTTATTAAATTCGGAATAGCTTTTGTCACCCATGGTTTTTATTCTTTTTTGTTTGTATCCCAGAATATCTTTATCCACCAAGTCTAACCTTTTAATGTTATTTCGTTCTGCTTCTACTTCCTTCGCATCAGAAATTTCTCAATATATATCAACAATTCATTTGACTTTTTCTCAAATCTTTTGTGACTTCATATTTTAGTTTGTCAAAGTCAAAGTGCCTTTTCCCGTTACTTTTAATTTTTAAATTAACGTGTGGCTTTCATAATCATTATGTTGTGATCAATGTCTATAGCTGCCTTCTGGATAGCTTCCACTGTCCTTTACTTGATTCCTAAACTGCTGTCTAACAAGTATGTAATCTATTTGATTTCTTGAAATGTTTCCTGGCATCTTCCACTTGTATCGTCTTCCAGCATGATGTTGAAATAATGTGTTTGTGATGATTAAATTGTTTTTGTCACAAAATTCTATCAGCATATTTCCCTTGTCGTTTCTCGTGCTTAACCAAATAAACCTATTACCGCTTCTTCCTTACACTCACCTACAACTGCATTAAAATCCTTTGTCATTATTAAATTTTCATGTCCTTTTATGAATCTTATATCTTCTATATCTTTGTAGATCGCTTCTACCTCTCCCTCAGTGTAGCTGGAGGTGGGCATGTATACTTGTATTATTACCATATTTACCATTTTGGATTCTAATCTAACCATGAGTACTGTTTCGTTCTTTTGTAAGTAGTTTTCTATACAAGGTCCTATCTTTCTTCAATTCCGTATAAATTACCCTAGTCTCTAATCCAAAATTCACCCGCCTTTCAAATTCTTTAACTTGCGTCATGCTTCTAACATTCCACACCTGATTCGCAAGACATTTTCTAACTCGCAAAATATTCTTGGGTCTTCTTTTCGAGCTTGCAAATCACAACCTTCGAAGTAGTGCCCTCCCAGAGATCTGAATAGGGGACTATTTTAACTACGGATTGTTTTACCTCAGAAGATGTCATCATTTTTTAAAAATATTTCTGTTATACTGTGTACTTGGGAGGAAATGTGGCGTTTTCCCGTTGCCTTCCACGTCGCAGTATTGTGCTTTAGAATGCCATATTTACCACTATGGCCTTTGACACTAAGTAACGAAGGAACCATTACCCTCTTTCAGGGATCAGCCTTAGACTAGTTCCTCGCTGAAGATCCCACTAATTTGGTTAAATCCATAGTTTCGACTCTTTAGCTCACTAAAACATGCAAGCCGTTTCTACCTATTCTAGTTTTCTAGAACTTCTTCAAGATGCAGGTCCAGTCAGAACGGTTAATTAAGCTATAAGTTTTTGTTTTTTTCCCCGTTCTGAATGGACCTGCATCTTAATGAAGTTCTACATTACTAGAACGGGTGGAACGGCTTGAGGTAGAAACGATGTACAAGTATATCGAAGACATACTAAGATACATAGAAGGACTGAAAATTTAATAATTACGGGGGATTTTAATGCAGTGGTAGATGAGGGTAGGGAAGGAGCGATAGTAGGTTTATTTGGTTTAGGCACGAGAAACGACAGGGGAATATGCTGGTAGAATTTTGTGACAAGAACAATTTAATCATCACAAACACATTATTTCAACATCATGCTAGAAGACGATATATGTGGAAGATGTCGGGAGTTATAGGAAGATATCAAATAGATTACATTCTTGTTAGACAACGGTTTAGGAATCAAGTTAAAGACTGTAGAAGTTACCCAGAAGCAGATGTATACACTGACCACAACATCGTAGTTATGAAGGCCGCTCTTAAATTTAAAAACTCGAGAAAAAAAGAAACTGAGAAAGGCACTTTGACTTTGAGAAACTAAAAGATACAGATTCCACAAAAGATTTGAAAAAAGTCAAATGAATTGCTGAAAGTTATTGGGAAAATATATTATACTAAGGAAGTAGAAACAGAATGGAATAACATTAAATTCAGCTTAGACATAACAGCCAGAGATATTCTGGGGTATACACAAAAAGACAATAAGAAACCATGGATAACAAAGGATATACTGAATTTAATAGAAGAAAGACGAAAATACAAAAATAAATCAGACGAAACAGGAAAACAGAGATACAAAACCATGAAATGGGAAATTATTCGCAAATGCAGGAAAGCTAAAGAACAATGGATTGACGAAAATTGCAAAGAGGTACAAATTAAGATGGAAATAGGAAAGACAGACGAAGTATACAAACTAATTACAATGAACTTCGTGCTTGTTATGTTCAGGCAACCATTCTCACAAAGACTATGACTAATATTTTAAAATGTGTGAATTGCTCCATGGCCAATAAGAAGTTGCAACGGTTTCTCCTTTGAGGCTCCTGCCCCACTCATGGGCGCTAGTGAGACGAAGTCTTCCGACATAACTAGGGGTCTATTCCTTGGGTAGAGCTATGAGAAATGGGGGTAAGTCGAAATCTGTTTGTATGTCAAACTTAATCTAAAACAAATAGGCGCCACCAAGTCCGGACTTATTCAGGATAATGGCATGGCATATTTCTAAGGGCGGACGTGGAGACCCAAAGAAAAAAAGATCACCTTTGATGACAAAAACCTGTCTTAATAAAATAAAACGCTGTTCCTGTAAGAAATTATAATAGTTAGGTTAATAAAAAAGGTGGAACACTATTTGTGTTCCGCAAATATACATAAAGAAATAGTAAAAAGATATTTTCAATATAAAGTTGGCATCAAAATTCTACTCTTAAGGATGTTAACTTTGATCATATTTGATCAAAATAAAAAACTTTAATCTTGAACCAATTATTTATTAAAAAGAATCTCTTTTAAAATAAAATGAATTGCAACAAAAATTTAATTAATAACTGAATTACTTCGTGAATTTTAATTTCAGGTTTATCTAAATTATTCGTAATCAAACATTTTACAGTATATTGTAAACTTGTTACACAGAAAAATTCCGACCCGTGCAGATCTGTTCAGGCAGGTTACATCTAAAAATGTTACTACTCAAGTTTTTCCTTTTTAAATTACATGTACTAGTTTTAGTTTCTAAAAAAGCAGATCACAAAAATACTCTTGTTTACATAACTTGTGCTAAAGCTGTTCAAGCATTTGCTTTCAAGAACACATCTGTCAGCAGTATACTACAGAAAATAAGTGACGTCAGTAACACCTGTTGTTGTTACTAACGATTCATAATGAACCACGCGTGGTGTTTCTCAAAACATCAAATTAGTGAATTTTAATTTTGACACTGGAAATCCAGCTCAGCAATAGTTGAAACTTTTATAATATTCATGCTTTTACACATTAGAACAAATTAACGTGTTTCTAATGTGAAACACCAAAAAAGTACTTAAAGCTAACTACGAACCAAAAACTGCTTTTCTCGCCTTGATGAGGTACTTGTTATTTCATGCGAAGATTACTGCATGTAGTGTGAACCAAGCTCATACTAAACAATTTGTACCAAATGGAGTTGTTCCACGTGTAGAATCAAATACGGTCACGATACATTCGGCAGCTGCTGCAATCCGGATGTTGAATCTCGCCGCCTCACCAAAGTAGCATCTTTACGTTGTATAACAAAGTGGTCTTCTTAAAATTGGTTAAACTTTCTATTTTCAAAGTTGCATTTTTAATTGTAGCATTCTTCACGTTGTATAACAAAGTGGTCTTCATAAAATGGGTTAAATTTCCTATTTTCTAAGTTGCATTTTTAATTGTAGCATTCTTCACGTCGTGCTAAATAAATTATCTCAAATTAAACGAGTTAATAACCTTCATACGATACCAACCGCTATTCAAAGATGTGTCCCGACTCCTCAAAGTTGATACACAAATTGCCGGCCTGCAGTCTTTGGTACATCTTATCGCTTCTTCCACGTATGGCCGACTGATTACAAAACTAGCTCGGGCGACCGAGGCGTCCGAGGAGGGGACTGTCAAACCGAAATGCGCCTGCGAATAGCTGTAGAAGACACAGATATTTAACCACAAATAGAATACCAAAGGACGATGCTGCTTTAACGTATTACCTTAGTTGTTAAATGTATTTTACCATTATTTTAATAAAAGTGTTTTATTATTCTCGCACTTTTATGAAGGGATTTATTAATCAAAAATAAAATTGTTACACTACCCCTTTCCTAAAAGAAAAAATCTTTTTTAACAAAGAAACATTTAGGTGAAACAAATACAAAAGATTTTTTTTAACCATATACTAGCCTCTTCCACATTCTTAATTATCATTATGAATTCTTATGAACCTATCAAAACGAGGGGGACAAATATCTACAAATTTGAGTGTGTCGGTAACTACGTGTACCAAGCGTCCATAGGGAGACAAAATCGGGGAGTCACAATCGGTGTATGTCAAAATTGGGAGAGGTCAAATCAAAAAGTCAAACACTCCACGGGACAAAAAAATTAATCAAAATCTAAATTTATGGTAACCCTTTAACTAGAGTTTTCTTACTCCTACTAAGGCTAGTATCTACTAACTGTAACTAAACACATTACAAATTATCTTAATTTCCAAAAATAAAAACTCCACTTCCTGGAGCTCAAGTAGCTCAACAAAAAAAGGACGCTACAACATCAAAATAGCATAACTATTCAAAATATTATCATTATAAAGTGATAATCAAAAAGGTAACCTAACTAATAGGTTTGAATACAAAATATTATTATCACAAAGTGATAATCAAAACTAAGGTAACCTAACCAAAAGGTTACTTACAAAGATCGAATTCAAAAACGAACCAGTTAGGGCTGTAATCTCTTACACCCTACTGATTATCCTATCACTAATTTTCAAACAACACATCTCATTAGTGATGGATCAAATGGTGAGGTTCACCATGCAAACCTCTGACCTTAACAAACAAAAATCCCAGAAAGGTCCGAAATAAGGGAAAGAATAAGTCAATATTCTCTCTACCTAAATATGTAGAAATCAGGACTAGCAACTTAAATAGTCAACTTATCTCTACATTCTAAAGATATCTTTCAAAGACATCTTCTAATAACATCTTCAAATAACGCGCGACTAAAACAACCAGTATGCACACTAATGCACACCACAAAACTACTACATAAATTCTTAACCACATGCTTCAATTATCAAACAAAATGAGTTACAAAAGGACAATCTCCATTTAGTATTAGTTACACACACTAAATCAAACATCCGAACAAAACAAAGCAAACAACTATTGTTTTGCTTAACATCAAAGAAATGACTAGACTGGAACTAATCGTCAGGATCATCATTCTCGTCTGGACATGATGTTTCAACGGGTTTCAAGTCCTTAACATGCCATTTTCCGGCTTTTGTTCCATCCTCATTCTCTAATTCATACACTAAACTGGAATGTTTTTTTCGAACTTTACACAAAACGAACTTTGCAGCTAACTTACCGGAGAATTTATCACCAGCACTTGAAAGTGCCTTATTAGTTCTCCAAACGCTTTCTCCGACTTGGAATGAAATGTCTCTTCTTCTAAGATTGTAGCGTTTACTCGAACGTTGATAAGCTACATGTAAGTTTTCACGGACATTTCCAAAAATATCAAACAAAGGTTGACGATCCAAAACATAAGAAGGTCTACTACTTGAAACAACATCTACATCCTCACCAGGTTTAAAATTATCACTATAAGCTTTTCCACTTAAGGGTACCTGACGACCAAAGACTAAAAAAATTTGGAGAATAGTTGGTGGATTCGTGTTTTGCTGAATTAATTGCGTACTGAATTTTTGATATCTCACTATCCCACGTATCATGTTCTTCTACGTACGAACGGATTGCAGTACCAACTGTCTTATTAATTCTTTCCACAAAATTGCATTGAGGAGCATAAACAGCATTGTACCAAATCTTTTGGATTTCGTACCTTGCACACAAAGCTTTAAAACACGTCCAATCAATTGTGGACCATTATCACAAATAACAAATTGTGGTACTCCGTAGACAAGAAACACTTTTCTTCCAAAACTTTTCTATCAAATGTGCCGTGGCACTGCGCAAAGGTTGTAAAATCGAATACTTGAGAACCAGTCACCAACAACTAAAAGCCATTTATGTCCGCGTTTGGAACGAGGAACGGACCCATCAAATCTAAAGCAATGGTTTGGAACGGAAGTCCAACCTCTTTTCCTTTCCCATCATGCCAAGGGGACCTTTATTGGGTGGTTTTGAGCACCACAAATCAAACACTTCCTACAAAATTTACGTACATCAAAGATCATCTTTGGCCAATAATATAATTCTTGACACGAGACAAAGTTTTCAAAGAACCCAAATGTCCTGCTGTAGGGGGGTCATGACATGATTTAATGACATCTTTACGCTGAGATCTCGGTACTAAGTGCTTTCACTCTACAATATTCGCCAAATGCGGTAATTTGGAAGGGATAAACTTAAAATAAACCCATCTCCACTTTCCATTGTGGATAGCTCTTGGGTGACGACAAAATTTTCTTTCTCAAAGATTCATACCACAAGTCTACATTGTCAAGTTTAATCTCTACTAAATTAACTTCTGGATTTTCTAAAGGAACGCCACGACTAAGACAATCTGGAACTATATTAAATTTTCCTTTCCTATGTACCAAATCAAATGAATGTTGCCTTAATCGAACTGACCATCTGGCAAGTTTTCCAGTAGGATTCTGAAGATTACTCAACCAAAGTAACGAAAAATGATCAGTGACAACTGTGAATCGAACTCCTTCCACCCACGGACGAAATTTCTCAATTGCAAAAATAACTGCTAAACACTCTCTTTCTGTGGTGGAATAATTGCGCTCTGTATGGCTCAGGGTTTTACTTGCATACGAAATTACATGCTCTTCTCCTTTTATATTTTGTATCAAAACAGCTCCTAACCCAGTGTTGCTGGCGTCACACTCAACAATAAAGGGTGCCGAATACTCTGGCTGTGAAAGAAGAGGTGCTGAAACTAATGCTTGTTTGATCAACACAAACGAATTTTCTGCTTCCGTGCTCCAATTTACAGTTTGACCTTTTTCTTTTCTTAATGAGATCGTTGATAGGCGAAACTAATGACGAAAAATTCTTTATAAAGCGACGATACCAACTGCACATTCCTATAAACCTCTTTATTTCTGTCGTGGTTTTCGGTCGAGGAAAGTTAACCATCGCCGATACTTTATCGGGATCTGTACGAAGTGAATTCGAACCTACTATATAACCCAAAAATTTAAGTGTTTTTTTGAAAAATTCACATTTTCCTATATTTATGGTAAGGTTAGCTTCTTTTAGACGTTGCTTAACCTCTGACAATAACTTCAGATGTTCTTCAAACGACGACGAACATAGTATTATGTCGTCCAAATAACAAAATACATGAGGTTCAAAACGTGGACCAAAAATCGCATCTACTAAACGCTGTTGCGTCTGCGCAGCATTCTTCAACCCAAATGGCATGCATGTAAATCTATATTGTCCTCGCGAAATAACACTGAAAGCAGTCTTATCTTTAGATGACTCACTAAGAGGGACTTGCCAAAACGATTTTCTCAAATCAAGTGACGAAATATAGTTCGCACCTCTCAACATATTGAGGATTCTATCTACATTCGCAAGGGGGTACGAATCCTGAACAGTTAAGTCGTTCAGGGCTCTACCATCAAAACAGAAACGATATTCTCCATCTACTTTCTTAACCAACAAAACCGGAGAGGACCACGGACTCGTACACGGTTCTATAACTTTAAGTCTAATCATGTCGTCCAACTCATCATTCAATATCTTGCTCATATATGGTGACATCACATATGGTTTCTTATGGAAGGGCTTGGCATTACCTGTATCTATATCCATTTCGATTAGGTTAGTACGTCCCAACCTATCATTGCTGCTAATTTCATTGAATGAATTTATAATCTCTTGTGCTTGCACACACTGAGCATCCGAAAGGTCATGCAAATCAAATAAGTAATCATTAGTGTTCAAAGGGATAGAAGATGAACCTAAATACGCAATATTGTTCTCAATGTTACTCTGAATAAACCAATTATTGTTTCTAAAATCGACAACTACACCAAATAATTTTGCAAAGTCGCTACCGAATATAAAGGCATGAAGTAGGGACGGGACCACTAATGCATTAAGAATACGGCAGTCATTACCCACACAAATTGGTAAATCAACAGAACCTAAAACAGACTTTATTGAACCATCAGCTGTAGTAATACCTGTTTTTGCTGAACTAAAAATTTTTAAGTCTAATTTTCTGATTATCGAAAGAGCTAAGGATCCTATCACTGAGGTAGTGCATCCTGAATCTAGAAGACCGGTAATGTCTCTATCAAGTAACTTCATCATAATGTAAGGTTGATTATCACACTGCTTTTCAATGAACAAAGTACTAGGTTATCATAAAGTAAGGGATATATTTTAAATCATTACAACTTTTTAATAAATTAAGTTAGTAACATAAAATAAACGAAATCTAGTTGCTTAATGAATGGGATTTTACCGTATCTATGAGAAACAAAAGCGTTGTCATAACAATTGTTAACACTAGTGTCAAAACGAAATTATTCAATTTGAAGTTTTATTTTGAAATTAAAACTCAAGTAAACGTTGAGTTCAAACGACTCAACTGTAATAACATGGATTTACAAACAAGAATTGGTTTAGTTCAGTGCTATTATGAATCCGGCAGAAATTACACCGCTGGATTACGAAGATTTCGACGAGAATGGGTTTGAGAGCGGGACCCTGTCAAATGAAAGCGCATCGCAATTTGATACAAAAATTTGAAAGAACAGGGTCTGTAACTGACTTACCAAGATCAGGAAGACCAATAATTAGTGATGTCCAAGTTGCAGAGGTTCTTCATGAAAATCAAGACATAGCCAGAAGCAATTCACTCGCAATCAGCAGTGCAAATGCGATATCCAAGCGATTGCAAATGCCGTATACCACGGTTTGGAAAATTTACGCAAAATTCTAAACATGTATCCATATAAACTGAAAATGCTGTTTGAATTAAAGGACGCAGATTTGGCTACTAGGTACGATTTTTCTTTGTAGTAATGGCTCAGATGGAAATTGAACCCGAATGGTTATCCCGTATTTTATGGACAGATGAGGCACATTTTACTCTGAATGGTGGAGTCAATACTCAAAACTGTAGAATCTGGTCTGCAGAAAATCCGCAACAAATCGTTCAAAAGGTCTTCATGACAAGAAAGTCACCGCTTTGGTGCGGTTTTACAGCTGAATTTATTATTGGTCCGTATTTCTACGAGGAAATGCAGAATGGACAAGCCGTATCTGTAACTGTAAATGGTGAACGATACTTGCAAATGTTACAAAATTATGTTATTCCACAGCTGCAAAACGAGCACTACGGAATTGAAAACATCATTTTATGCAGGATGGAGCACCCCGCACATTTTTCGACCAGTCAAAGAATTGTTAACCAACGTTTTCAAGATCGCGTGTTAAGCAGACATTTCGTAAATTCATGGCCACCAAGATCACCTGATCTAAACCCAGCGGATTACTGGCTGTGGGGTTATTTAAAAGTTTAGTGTTCAGAAAACACCAACCACGCTACAAGAATTAAAAGACAGTATTACGGAGCAAATTGGTACAATTCAACCAGAAATGTTACGAAATGCTGTGTACAATTTGGAGGTAAGGATGGTGATCTTACAACAACAAAATGGAGGTCATATTGAGCAATTGCCGTAACCTGTTTTGGGCATACTAAATCCCATTTCATAAGCAATTAGATTTCATTTATTTCTTGTTATTAACTTAATTTGTTGAAAAGTTATCATAATTTAAAATATATCCCTTACTTTATGATAACCTTATATTATTCTTAGGCTTCGTAGAGTTCTGACAAAAATTTTTTACAACTGTAAGCCATCTCGACCAATCGTCTTTACAAAAATATTTTTCTTGTTTACAAATCATAACTGTAGCCTTATGACGCGGAACAGAATGCCGACCACTATGCACCTGCCGCCTTACTGGTTTTTTGAACATTGTGGACATGACCTTGCCTTAACGCCTTTTCGACCACATCCAAAACAAAAAATCTTCTTGGTTGCTCTACACTCTCTAAACCAATGTCCACTACGGGAGCAATTCCAACAAACAAAATTATTTCTCTTATCGGGACTAAAAGAATTAAGAGCTGAAGACTCCAAAGTACTCTTATCCGCTACTGTTGCTTGAGGATTAACTAATTTATTTTGAAACACCCTACTCTTAACAGCACAAATTTTTTCATTCAACACGGGATGTTTGGTCTCAAATGGGTGCTTAGAAGGACTACAAGTCTTGTTGGGCTTACTAGAAGATGCAGAAACCAAGTTTAGTTTCATCAAAGAAGCTTCTTCTAACTTTTTGCACAAATTTACTAAGGTAGATACATTTTGAATGTCCGACAATGCAAGTGCTGAAATATAATCAGGAATCAAATTTCTTCTTATCATCTTAACTTTAGTGACTTCTGCTGGCTCGTTAGTCAGTCTACTAAATAAAGTTTGCATATGCGCAACAAATAAAATAATCCTTTTGTCTTTACCTTGACGACGATATCTGATTTTTCCCAAATGTCATCATCAGAAAACCGGGCAGAAAATCTTCTTTAGACGTTCTAATAAAGAATTCCAATCTCTCAATGAATTTTTTACCGTTCTAAACCAAATCAAAGCATCTCCCACAAAAAGTTCACATGCTGATCCAAATAAATCAGCTTACGAGATTGTGCTAAATCACTAACTCTATCTAAAATGAATATAGTTGTTTGGGATCTCCTGAGAATTTTACGGGCCATGAACCTATAGGTAAAGAAGGTGTTATGTACGAAATCGAATGGGTAGGCGCACTAGCAACTGAAGGGGATACTACAACAGACCGATCAAAATAGGTGGAATCTGTACTTTTATTGATTTTATCATATAACTCAGCTTCAAGGGTTAGTAGGGTTGCTACGGTCTCATTTCTGAACTTAATTGCTTCCTCGGAATTTATTGTAGGAATTTTCATACGCTTAACTCGCCCAGAAAGGTGGATTAACCTTGAACAAGCTCTCCTAAAAATTGAATCTGATGAATCACCTTCAAATTCGGACAAAACATTTTAACTGACTCAACTGAAACAGAAATTTCTTTACTTTCCGTTGCAAAATCTACTTCATAACACGAAAGGTCAATCAAACAACCAGGCTTATCTACTTCTTTGGCTAACAATCTTCCTAAAATTTTCCTTTTCTCTAACACTGGTCTCTCACTCACTACTCCTCTAATTTTCAGTTCATACTCCAGTTCCTCTTTAAGTAGACAAACAATTTGGAATTTTTCCGACATGATTGCAAAAGCCTAATATTTTAATGAAATCAAACTGATAAATCTAAATGATTTGAACCTTACAAAATTGTCAAAACAAATCCGGGCAACTAAAGGTAAAGTCAAAAGTGTATTTGGTAAAATAAATTTTACCAAAACAATATCAAAAAAATTATATTGGGTCAAAACAGAATGAAAGTTAAAAATAAATTTGACTAAGTTAATTAATTGACTGTATGGGGGTTAACGTCTTAACCAAACTTTTAAACAAACAAATCTTAATGTCAAATAAACTCCGCGCAAACAAATTTCGAGGCAAAACAATTTTTGAACAAACAAATTTCGAAGCAAAATAATTATGAACAGACTAATTTCGAAGCAAAATAATTTTTGAACAAACAAATTTCGAGGCCCCACGTTGGGCGTCAGTGCAACGGTTTCTCCTTTGAGGCTCCTGCCCCACTCATGGGCGCTAGTGAGACGAAGTCTTCCGACATAACTAGGAGTCTATTCCTTGGGTAGAGCTATGAGAAATGGGGGGGTAAGTCGAAATCTGTTTGTAGGTTAAACTTAATCTAAAACAAATAGGCGCCACCAAGTCCGGACTTATTCAGGATAATGGCATGGCATATTTCTAAGGGCGGACATGGAGACCCAAAGAAAAAAAGATCCCCTTTGATGACAAAAACCTGTCTTAATAAAATAAGACGCTGTTCCTGTAAGAAATTATAATAGTTAGGTTAATAAAAAAGGTGGAACACTATTTGTGTCCCGCAAATATACATAAAGAAGTAGTAAAAAGATATTTTCAATATAAAGTTGGCATCAAAATTCTACTCTTAAGGATGTTAGCTTTCTGTGGTTAGGTTTGATCATATTTGATCAAAATAAAAACTTTAATCTTGAACCAATTATTTACTAAAAGAATCTCTTTTAAAATGAAATGAATTGCAACAAAATTTAATTAATAACTGAATTACTTCGTGAATTTTAATTTCAGGTTTATCTAAATTATTCGTAATTAAACATTTTACAGTATATTGTAAACTTGTTACACAAAAAAATTCCGACCCGTGCAGATCTGTTCAGGCAGGTTACATCTAAAATGTTACTACTCAAGTTTTTCCTTTTAAATTACATGTACTAGTTTTAGTTTCTAAAAAGCAGATCACAAAAATACTCTTGTTTACATAACTTGTGCTAAAGCTGTTCAAGCATTTGTTTTCAAGAACACATCTGTCAGCAGTATACTACAGAAAAATAAGTGACGTCAGTAACACCTGTTGTTGTTACTAACGATTCATAATGAACCACGCGTGTTGTTTCTCAAAACATCAAATTAGTGAATTTTAATTTCGACACTGGAAATCCAGCTCAGCAATAGTTGAAACTTTTATAATATTCATGCTTTTACACATTAGAACAAATTAACGTGTTTCTAATGTGAAACACCAAAAAAGTACTTAAAGCTAACTACGAACCAAAAACTGCTTTTCTCGCCTTGATGAGGTACTTGTTATTTCATGCGAAGATTACTGCATGTAGTGTGAACCAAGCTCATACTAAACAACTTGTACCAAATGGAGTTGTTTCACGTGTAGAATCAAATATGGTCACGATACATTCGGCAGCTGCTGCAATCCGGATGTTGAATCTCGCCGCCTCACCAAAGTAGCATCTTTACGTTGTATAACAAAGTGGTCTTCTTAAAATTGGTTAAACTTTCTATTTTCAAAGTTGCATTTTTAATTGTAGCATTCTTCACGTCGTATAACAAAGTGGTCTTCATAAAATGGGTTAAATTTCCTATTTTCTAAGTTGCATTTTTAATTGTAGCATTATTCACGTCGTGCTAAATAAATTATCTCAAATTAAACAAGTTAATAACCTTCATACGATACCAACCGCTATTCAAAGATGTGTCCCGACTCCTCAAAGTTGATACGCAAATTGCCGGCCTGTAGTCTTTGGTACATCTTATCGCTTCTTCCACGTATGGCCGACTGATTACAAAACTAGCTCGGGCGACCGAGGCGTCCGAGGAGGGGACTGTCAAACCGAAACGCGCCTGCGAATAGCTGTAGAAGACACTGATATTTAACCACAAATAGAATATCAAAGGACGATGCTGCTTTAACGTATTACCTTAGTTGTTAAATGTATTTTACCATTATTTTAATAAAAGTGTTTTATTATTCTCGCACTTTTATGAAGGGATTTATTAATCAAAAATAAAATTGTTACAAAGTTGAACATGGACATAGACAGTTCCCTTGCAGCGGTAGACAAAAAATGTCTCTACTACAAGCAGATTCTCAAACGTGAATTAGTTGGTATTGATTACTACACCCCCAGCATAGCAATTATTGATTGATAATCTGAAAAACACACATGTTTACGTGTAGCATACCAATTCAGTTAGAATAACAAACTCAAAATATGTTTAATTAACGTTAGGTTGTTGAACTCTAGTTTTGATGTGTTTTGTTGCTTTTATTTAATTGGTGTCATTGAAACGTGGCTGAATAGCAACTTTCCTTCATCATTAATACTGATTCCGCAATACCAAATTATGCAAACTGATTGTCCCACAAGGGCAGGGGGTTTATGTTGGTACATCAACAGTAACCTTCACCTTAAACACATAGACTTGCAACTTGTTGAGCATCCAACACTCGAACGATTATGGCTAAGTATTCGTATAAATAAACACAACATTGCGGTAGGAGTAACATACAGACCTTACATGTAATTTTCCAATGCTTCACCTGAAGGTACTACATTGACCAGGAAGCGAGTTTTTTTTTTACCTGGAAAATTTTGAATTTTGCCGAATCCTTGCTGTTCCAAGCAAGGTAGGGATTAATATGCATGACAACACTCACACACGAGACCTCCATTTTACCTCTCATCCGAACGAGGGTGTATTTTGGTGAAAAATGCTCGCCTAACATTTTTCAAGCGGACCGTGTCGGGGTTCGAACCCGGGAAATAACATACAGACCTCCCACAGTGCCTATTACTTGCTTAGATGAGCTTTAGTTAGTACTTTCGAATGTAACAGCCAAGCATGATAGTGTGATTTTTCTTGGGGATTTAAACATTGACTTTTTAAAACACGATGGAAATAATCATAAAATCAATTCGTTGCTTACAGCCTATAATTTATATCAGTCGGTAAAAGAACCAACAAAAATATCGGATACTTCAGCCACCCTTAGTGATATAATATGCACAAGCTCCAACCTTGATGTCCTTAAAAGTGAGACCATTGACGTGGGAGATATGTCCGACCATAGAGTCGTGTGTAGCGAATTAGACCTAACCGTACTGAAACAACCAAGACAAACGTTTAGTGTTAGAAACTTCAAGCATATGAACTATGAGAACCTTCTACCTGATGCTAGTGCTCTTACTTCAAGAGTAATGGAAGTTGACTCACTAGAAGACAAAGTTAATAATTTCTATTTAATTTTCATGCCCCGTATCGGACATACACTGAGTCACCCCGAATATATTACCCCAGTAATTAAATACATGATAACACTTTGAACTTTCGCTTATAAACAGTATATCCAAACATGAAGCATGTCTAAACTACTATATTACAAATACCTGAAAAATTATATTACTACTGCTATCAGAAGTGAAAAAAAAAGCTTTCTTCAAATACCAATGCCAAGTCAATAAAAGACTCCAACGTAAACTCTAGCAAATCTTCGACCATTATCATATCCATTCTAACATTAGTAATCAAATTGCCCAAGAAATTCAAAATGCCACAGAGATTAACAAGTTTTCATACAATCGATACCAAAACCTGATGTCTGTCTTGCACTCATTGACTTTTACACATCCAACTGTAAAGTTGATGAAAAGCTAACACTACATGAGGCGACACCTGAAAAAATCCAACCGGCTATAAACAAAATAAAATCTAATGCAGGTGGCATGGATGGTATGAATCATAAAATACTAATCTTAATTTCACCAACTTGCATCGATTCTATTACCCACATCATAAATCTATCTCTGACATCAGGACAATTCCCAAGTCAATGGAAGCGTTCTATTGTAAGACCACTTGCGAAGATTCCACTTGCCACGAAATATGCAGAATTACGTCCTATTATTAGTCTACTGCCAATTCTTTCTAATGTAATAGACATTATAGTTCATACCCAACTCTTAACCTATGTCCAAACCTGTAAAATTTTGCCGGCCTTTCAATCAGGGTTCTGACCAGGTCACAGCACCACCACTTCTCTCGTAAAAATTGCGAAAGATATTACACAAAACATCGAAGCCTCTATGATAACTTTTTTAGTAGTTATTGATTTTAGTAAAGCATTCGATTCCATACATTTTGATTTGCTTCTTGGCTAAGCTACACTACAATGGCCTAGACGCTAGAGCATTGAAATGGTTCAACAGTTATTTGCAGGGAGGAGAACAGTCAGTGAGAATTAATAACAGTCAGTTTGAGTCCACACCAGTGTCCCAGGGGTACCCCAAGGAAGCATCCTAGGACCCCTGCTATTCATGATATTTACATCGGATTTACCATCAGTATTATCCCCAAATTGCAGATACCACATGTATGCTGATGATGTGCAACTATACATTTCATGTGATATAAGTTGTATTAATAACGCTGTTCAGCAGCTCAATAACAATCTTGATGCAGTGAGTAGATGGGCAAAAGATAACGGACTAATTTTTATGCATCTAAAACTACAGCTATATGTATCGGATCTAGGGCTAACATCGATAGAACAATGAGACAACAAATTATAGATATCACAGTAGACAATTCCACCATTCAACTACAAGCATATGTCAAAAGCCTAGGAGTTGTTATTGACTCTTACCTTAACTTTGAGTATGTAAACAGAAATATTGATCTTTATTACCACAAAATTCGTACCCTATACAAATTCAAACATATTCTCGATGCTCAAACCAAATAGAGACTCTGTAATAGCGTCATTCTTTGTCACCTGGATTATTGTATCGTAGTATACTACCATTATTTGACAAACCACCTAAAAAATAGGCTTCAAATTGTACAGAATATTTGTTTGAGATTTTCATTTGATACTCCACACACGGATCACATTACTCCTTATTGTAATTCTAGCCAGATATTAAAATATGACAAAAGAGTAGAGCTTTTCCTTACACTGTTTATTTACAAATTACTGGTTACTAAGACACCGGGGTACTTATTTGACTTTTTCCAAGCCAGGTCTACAGTGCATGGACTAAATTTGCGTTTTGTTAGTGATTTGTGCATACCAAAACATACCACTACCAAATTTCAGCGCAGCTTTGCCTATAAAGGACTGTCGGTAGCCAACAAACACATGGCGATCTTTACGGACTCCAGCCGTGTAAGAGTACGAAGTCATGTGCAAACCACACTACTCATCGTGCAAGCAACATCGGAATGTCCTTACATGCCTTTTCTCGATTATATGTTACAGTGCATTATTATTTCTTGTAATAGTTACAGGTAGCCAAGGTGGGAGGTTAATACCAGCTATGCTGAACTCCTTTCCCATTAGTTGTATATTTTATTATGTGTATGTATATATCAACAAATTAACAATAAATAAATAAATAAAATATATAAATAAATATAAAACCATATAACAAAAATATAAGGGACATGGGAGGAATCATTATAGAAAATGTAGAGAAAGTGGTTAGATGGCAAGAATATATAGGGAATTTATATGCAGGAGAGGAACTAACAACATTAGAACAAGAATCAGACATTGAAGATGATGACTTGGGATATCCTATACATAGAGATGAGTTTAAATTAGCATTAAAGGATCTGAAAAATGATAAGTCGCCAGGCACAGATCAGGTACAAGCAGAAACTCTAAAAGCCGCTGGCCAAGCATTAACAGAACGCCTCTTCCAACTTGTAATATGTATGAGATAGATGTATGAGATAGGCAAGATACTCAAAGATTTCAAACGTAGCATCATAGTCACTATACCAAAAAACTCAGGCATGGCTAGATGTGAAAATTTTCGAACAATAAGTTTGACAGCACACGTATCAAAAATATTAACTAGAATTGTACAAAGACGAATGGAAAAACGAGCTGAAGATATAATAAGAGCAGATCAATTTGGGTGTAGGCAAAACAGGGGAACACAGGATGCTATTTTAGCTCTGAGGGGTAGTAATGGATAAAAGAATAAAAAAAAAGGAGAACGCGTATATATATATATATATATATATATATATATATATATATAGGGTTTGTAGATCTGGAAAAAGCATTCGACAATGTAAAATGGAAAAAAAATGTTCGAAATACTCAAAAAGGTTGGAATGACTTTTAGGGATAGGCGGATAGCACATAGTGTAACACTTCGCCCTCCACCCCTGACCTATGTAGCAGTCAATGAAACAAGAAACGAGTTACCTAATACATGTATAATCGAATGCCAACTCTATATCACTTTTTATGGTTCAAAATTGCAATACAAGGGTCCACTTACCTATTCCATAAGGTTGTCAACTATGTCTGATCCAATAGTCTTCACTCTACTTCCCTCAAACGCCTCGGTTACTCTACAGCGGAGAGTACATGGACATGTCCCAGGGTGGTTAGGCCTAGAATTCTGAAACCGATACTGGTGAGTTAACTTACCCAAAAGTTTACAAAATATTTGTACCTAAATGTATTTCAACAAACCCCTTTTAATTGTAACATATATCTCAACATTCGTATCAAGTAATGAATTTAATAATCTTTAATATGGCGATCTAACTATTTACATTTACTATATTGACATACTTGAATGCAATAAAAAAAATATCTCTTACTTAACTAAAAGTTACCTTAAGCCGGGTTGTTATATATTGTACTAATCCCTGCAAATTCTACAGTTAAAACAAATTGGCCCCCAAATTAAACATAGCCAATAACTCTTGACATTCTACACAAATTCATAATAATAAGCGGTAACGTTAATAATAATGTCCAAAAATTCGAACCTTAATCTAGCAACTTAATAACAAATTCATGTAAAAGCATATGTATAACTATATAAAAGTTCATACTTGCAACCCCACGTGTATGCATGCAAATACACGTCCGTCCTCTCGAACAATTTATTCAAAGATTCACTCAATACCTGTTTCGGGTATGCAACACCCACTGTTGCTCCAATCTCTACAATACGCCGAGGTAACTTATCCTCGCCAGGGTTGACATTGCTTAACAAGGGTGTTATGCTCGAACTCTTTATCTCTCACTACTGCTGTACCGACTTGGTTTGGAATCGGGTTTCCGAAATCCAAACTTCCACAATCAATCAAAAATGAACCATATAGGTGTGGTTAAGTATCATTTTCTTTGCAGTTAATAAACCTGCACTTTCTACCATTAACCGTCTTACAGCTGAACCTTTTCGTTTTTTGCTTACACTTAAATTTATTACGATTTACTTTTCCTTTATGAGCTGGACTTATCTGTGTTCTTTATCCACTACTTAAATTCACTATTCTTCCTGTAATAAGCATACTCACTTCTTATATTTGTTCACTAAACATTACTATAATTTACACTGGCATATAACCAATACTGCTACGCGATCTTGCAGTGTAACCCGTACTAGCTCCGGGCTAGTTATTGTCACCTGTACGTGTCTTCTTTTCATATCTTTTTATCTTTGTGTGTCTTGGTGACTCTTTGTGTGTCGTGTGTGTGAATTTTTCCACTTCCCATATTTATATACCTTTGATCACGTAACTGTTCTAGCCAATCAAAAATCTTACATATTTCACAATCGTACATCATCCCTACATGTGCTTTTAGGTTAATGGTTTAAATCAACTTTTATTATTGCCATTGCTAATTGAAACTACCCTATATTTAAATTTAAGTTATTCTGCAATATTCTACAGTACTTCCTGTTAATATTTTTATAGATATCACGAAAAATTACACATTATTACGCACTTCCGGTTTCAAATTCTCTAGAACAAATTAGCATTTCCTTTGTGGCGCCTTAATTTAAAATCTTCTAAATTTCACGGGATGTTAGATATCAGTTGATCGGTTATGTTCATTTAAAGTGTCAATTGTCACCCAAAGTCGAACTAGGATTGGGTAACTATATTAATTCTGGTCAGTGATGGGTTACATTTTAGATAGAATTATCTGTGATTGGCAGAAAATATCATTTAAAATTTGGATTAATTTAAAAATGTTCTTCGGTGTTACAATAGCTTATACAAAGAGCAAACAGCGTTAATAGAATTAGAGCAGGAACGTAGAGAAGTAAATATTAGGAAAGGGGTGAGACAGGAATGTGCCCTATCCCCATTAATTTTTAAGGTGTACATTGAAGAGGCAATAAGTACTGTCAAATGCAGGAAAACATTTGGAATTACTATGCAGGGACAAAATATTGATATGCTTAGATTTGCAGATGATATAGCGGTATTAGCATCTAGCAAAGAAGAGTTGGAAGCTGCTCTTAGTGAAATGGAAACAGTTCTAACAGAGAGATACATTATGAAAATTAACAAAAATAAAAATAAAGTACTAGTATGCAAAGGAGGGCGAAAATAAATCAAAAACAAGAATACAAATAGATAACGAGGACTTACAAGCGGTTAAGGATTTCTGCTACCTAGAAAGCTAAATAATGCAAAAGATGGGAAAAGCGCAAAAGATATAAAACAAAGATTAGCACAAGATTGTGCTACATTTAACAAGAAAAATCAACTACTGTATTCAAAAGTCAACACACATAGAAACAAGGAAAAGATTGCTTAAAACATATGTGTGGAGCATAGCACTGTACGGCTGTGAAGTCTGGACAGTTGGAAAAGCGGACAAGAAACAGGTAGAAGGAATCCTTTGAATGTGGTGCTACAGACGTATGATGAAGATGATATCATGGACAAAGTTAAAAACAAAGAGATAATAGAAATGGTGGGGGAAGAAAGAAATAAGTGGAAAACAGTAAAAAATAGGAGAGATAGGATAATAGGCCATATACTAAGGCATGAGAGAGTAGTGCAGAATATATTAGAAGCAGAGATAGGAAAAAGAGAAGTAGAGGTAGACTTAGGTTAGACTATTGCGCATAGATAGTGAAAGATGTAGGCTGTGGGAGTTTCAGGGCAATGTGTAGACTAGCTCAGAATAGAAATCAATGAAGGTGACTGACTGGTTTTGGCTTTCTTAAGCTTAATCAAAGCGAATTAGTTTCCAACAACCCTATGAAGTAATCGAAGTTATTACACTGATATAAGTTCGAAGGAACCTTTGTACTATGGCAAAAATAAATAATATCGCCATCAGGTGGTAAAACACTAACACTACTAAGTGTGGAAGTGCAAAAGTTGATTCGAAGCTACATCGTAGTTTTATAGATGACTATATAAGTATGTTCTGCCTTTGAGATATGCGGAATGTTATAACATAATTTATTTGCAAAAATTTTACTGTTTTACACAAATTCTTGATTGCGGACTGCAAATAACTTGTCTTTTTATTATTATGAATTGCTTTGGGGCAAGAAACGCGCAAAGCCATGAGAAGGTTTGTTATTTTTGCAAATAAATTTTGCTATCACATTTTGCATATCTCAAAGGCAGAACATACTTGTATAGCAATCTATTAAACTACAATGTAGTATGGATTTACTTCTTCCCAAATTATTTCACAAAAAGAATTTTTTAAATAAACGTTTTAGGGCACACTTTATTACATCTAAATCAATTATAAAAAGTAATAAGATATATCTGTTGATCCAATTTCCATGAAAATCATAAAAGTGAATTTACCTATACAAATCGAATTAAACATTTGCCTTCTCATTAACAAAAATTGTTGTACTGAAGATTTGAAACGTCTTCTTTACTCTCACAAACTATTTCTCGTGATAGTCATGAGATGGCAGTTTGTTTATACTTTTGCCGTTGCACAGAGGTTTGTTCTTATTTATATTGATGTATATTTCTTTGATTATCATAAGAGTTAAAACTATTCCATTCTGATGAGGCTTAAAAGGTCGAAGCTGGTCAATGGGTGTTTCTATTACGAAAATGAAAAACCTTTCATTGGAATAATCTCACCAATAACGATTTGGATACTAAATTGGCTGGATGTCGACTTCAATTCTGGGGAATGCAGAACACCTACTGAACCACTTCAGGTTAGATATTTTGATTCGATTTATTTCTAAAAATGTTTTTATCTCAATAATAATTCAAAGTGTAAGAGCCGACAAATTGGGGTTTCTTGTATAAATTTGTGAAAAGTAATAGACATCTTGAAACGTTTCAATAGGTCCCTAAATGTAATAAAAAGCTCGTTGTAAATATTTAATCATTATACTGTGTATTGTGGAGGTGCTTTGTTTGATTGAATCAGCTAGTCGAGGCAAAGAAAATTATAAATTAACATTTTTACAAATGGTTGTTAACCCTAAATAAAATAACACAGCATTTATATGGTCTGCCCAAGTCGTGGGGCTAAATATTAATATAACAACAAGGGGCTAACAGGGGTTATCACAGCATTTATATGACGCTCAAGCCGTGGGGCGAATATCATAGCATTTATATGAGAAGCCCAACTGTGGGGTTATCACAGCAACATATATATATATATATATATATATATATATAAATTTTTTATATTATTGGGGAAAGCAGTCAAACTTGATGGATTATTTTTAGAAATGATTGCAATATCAATAAAACCCAACACGCTAAACAAGAAAACAGATACACAAAATTTCAACAATATTTATTCCTATCTAATATCTCTTATTAAAAATAATAACCATCCACTTTAATTTTTCAAAAATTAGTTTAAATTTATTTATAATTTTAATTTTACACATATTTATAAACACATTGAGATATGTAAATCTTCCTGCACAGACTAATTAGTTTACATAGTCATTAACTGTTATATGTCAATGTCTTTCAAATTTTCATAATTTGTACATTTAAAAATGTTTTCAATATCCTTAGTTATATATAAACTCATAACGGTAAGTAATGTTAAACAACTTTTCCAACAATTAATTTTATATGTATTAGATTCCTGATGAAGATAATAAATTTATCGAAAGCTTGAATGATTGAAAGAGTATTTTATTAATCCATAAAGTTTGACTGCTTTCCCCAATAATATATAAAAAAATTTAAATAATTATTCAACCAGTTGAGATATCTTAAATATATATATATATATATATATATATATATATATATATATATATATGTATATTGCTGTAGAGTGCAGCAATCGTGGACTGAAGATGCCCGATGTTAGAAGAAAATAAAAGATGTGGTCTGAAGTAGTTAATAAAAGTGCTGCCTTAATTATTTTTGCTCGCTCAATTTAAATAAAAGCATTAGAATCAGACACGAAATATTCTTTAACAAACAGTCTTTCGAATGACAATTCCTACATTTGCAACAGCTTTTCTCTAACAGGCAATATCTTATATATAACTTCTAAAATAACACTTTCATACAATTACTGAAATCTAAAAGTAGAGTTCAAAAATTGCCACAATGAACATTATCGTAAATCTAACAAAAATATAACTGCAGCGTAATCACTCACTTATACTAAAACTAGAGTCCAAAGTCTCTTTCATAATCATGATGAACACACTAATCTTAATTTCATTCACTAGTAACTCCTTAATTAAATCTTATCATGTATAAAATTTGTCAAGGTAAGATAGATAACTCAATGTCCATCGATTAAAATCGGATTTAAACGTGTCTGATCAGTTAGGCTTAATAATTTTTTTCGTGCCACCCCTCAATCGAATTATGAAACTTGTACAGATTCTCTACTTTAATTTCAAATACTAAGCACATTAAAATACTCTTATCATGGAACTTAACTACTAAATAGAAACGTCTTTTTTTAAAGTTTTGAAATAATATAATTTTTATTTTATTGTGTAAATTGAGCTGGTTGTTGTCTGTGTGGCATGGTGTAACAATTTTTTTGCTATATAAAAAAAATTCTTTTCGGAACAACATAGAGGTATTGAGGCAATAGAAACAAAAATGAAAACATTTGCAAGTATATTTATTTACAACTTTAGATAGATTTTCGAATTCTTAATAAGTCCTTGGTCTCATATGGAAAGCAACATACGATCTGTTATTTCCTAGTCTGGTTAAATTGTAAGGCTAAGTTAAACATTTTGTACCCACAATCATATAGAAAACAAAGCACGGTGTTTTGAAACCTGGTTTGGAAAGTTGTAAATAGCAATGTAATCTTTCAAAGTTTATTATTGTTCACAATATACATCAAGATTTCTATTTGTTTCATACACACGGCACGTGGGCACCAAGCATTTGTTCTGATAAGATTTCCCCCAGTTGAATTGTTGGGAAGTCGTTTTTTCATTCTGCTCACTTCCACATCATCTTCGAGTCAAGCAGGATGAGGAGTTGTTTATGTGCAAATACCCTAAAGCCAACATGTACCCTCGAGCTTACTAACACCTTTGGTATACAAAATACCTATAAACACCATCGACTACATGCACCGTTGATGTACAAGCATCCTTGAGTCTACAAACTCCCTTGAGCTCGCTCGTCACATACTTTGAGATGCTTGAGGTCATTACATTTTTCACCACAAACAACCAGCTAAAACCTGGGCCCAACCAATTCAAGGATAGAGCAGCTAGCAGCCAGTGGTTATGGGCGAGTTATTTTTGCCAAATTCCGGAACGGATTTTTTCCGCAACCTCATTTCCTACAAACGGTTAAGTTTCAAGCCGCAAAAACCTCTATTGCTCCAGTTTGTAAGGCTTGGTACTCATCTGAATTGTCTTTTGTTGATTAATTGTTTTTACTACAACTGTATATTTTCTTCAAAGTAATATCTTTATTCAAAATTTGTTATATTTGAAACTAGCACTCATAATTATTTTTAAATTATTTGAACTGCTATTTTTGATTAAATTTGTACTTGATTATCAGATCTTGTGCTCATTTAAATATTAAGTAATGAAATTTTGTTCAATTAATTTTTTTATAACTAAAATATGCGAAATTATTTATTTCTTTTGTTAAAAATTGTTATTGGTTACAAATTATTTATTATAGAATAGAAGTATTTTGATTCTATTCTGATCAGTTTTTCAAGATGTGAAATTGAAAATTTTAAAATTATCTACTCTGAAAGGGTTTCTGTATCTATCCTAAAATTATAATTTTTTCATACTTGCTCGATACAGTGGTGTTCAACTTCAATTTATTTTGTTTTTAGTTTAGCAAAGAATATTTCAACCCAGCCCATCTCAAACTCTCCCTTGGAGTAATAGCTATATAGTTCAATCGCCAATCTTGTAATTGGTTGTTTTTCAAAGGTGTGTGATGCAACATTTAGAACTATGTCGTTTTATGGTTTCGGGCTATACTAATTAATTGTCATCGTTCCTTATCTTATCAATATTTAAGATTTAGGACTGAAATAAAATTTACTTTTAAGACTTTATCTCTTAATTCACGTTGGATGTACGTTTACATTCCCTATCTTATCGCTTCTACAGTATTTGATTATTCGCCTTCTGTTCTATTTAAGTACTTGATTATTCTAGAAGTTCAATGAACACATTTTCAATTGACATACACCTTCCTAGTTTCTTTGAATATCGACTAATATTTTAAATGAATGTGCTTGCATACCAACATATGTTTGTTATTAAGAGGAAGATGCAATTAAATATTATGCTTTTTAAAAAACTACCTCTTACGGACTGAATATATCATTATTCTTATCTAAAAACACTATTTCTTTGTCATTAATAATGAAAATTCTTTTAATCACGGGTCTTTTATGGCTTTATACTCAATACACAGGGCGTTTTAACAAATAGAATTCTCCGAAAAAAATAATTTGAGACTTTTCTTAAATTTCTCCAAATTTGATCAGATTTGTGGCATCGTATGTTTACGAAATGATGCTAGATGACTTTTTGATGACCTTTAATCACATCAATATATCATCATCATTAGATCTTCAGTCCTGGAACTGGTTATACGCGTAACCTTATTGTGTCCTATTCTGAACTAACCTACACATTTCTCTGAAATTTGCAGTCTGCATCTATCACTATCTGCGTGTGATAGTCTGATCTAGGTCTACCTCTACCTCTTTTTTTCCTATCTCTGCTTGTAATATATCCCATACTATTCCCCAAAAATGCCTTAGAACGTATCCTGCTGTACTGTTTCTCCTATTTTTGTTTGTTTTCCACAGATATCGTTATTCCCCTACTCTTTCTATACCTATTTCTTATTAACTTTGTTCATGCTATCATCCTCATACATCTGAAGCACAACATTCCAAAAGGCTTTTATCTCTTTCTGTCTGTTTTTCTCACTGCCCCTATTTCATAGACGTACTGTGCTGTGCTCCACACATTTGCTTTCAACAATTTTCTTCTTGTTTCTGTGTTTTGTTGTCTTTGAACATACCCGCTGCTCTTTCTTGTTAGATGCAGTTCGTTCCCCTTCTATTGTTTTACAATTATATGCCCTATTTCCCTGATATCCAGTGATAATTAAGGAGAAGGCGGCAGCCTGTTGCTACCAAGTTCCACCAACACTTAGACATTTGCCGAATTAATAGTTTTCCAGTAAATCCTTTCGCACAATTGACATTATTTGAGAATATTACACAACCAATGCCTGTAGGTGCTTATAATAATCATCATGTTTAAGTACAGTTATTTTTTTCGTCACTAGTTTTTCCATCTTAGGACTGGTTGAACGTGTACTTTCATTGATTTCTATTCTGAGCTAGCCTACACATTTCCCTGAAATTCCCACAGCCTACATCTTTCACTATCTGTGTGCAAAAGTCTGACCTAGGTCTACCTCTCTTTTTTTCTATCTCAGCTTCTAATATATTCTGCAGTATTCCCTCATCTCCTAGTATGTGACCTATCATCCTATCTCTCATATTTTTTACTGTTTTCCACATATTTTTTTCTTCCCCTACCATTTTTAGAATCTCCTTGTTCTTAATTTTGTCTATCCATGATATCTTCATAATAATAATAATAAATACTAATAAATACTAATACTACTACTACTACTACGGTTCGCGCTCAACCTCCGACCCGATCGGACGTTATTAGCGTGTGCTCCGCGAATTAACAAATAAATAGTATCATACGGTTAATTGTATATAAATCTAGCATTAAGTATTGTCGTTGGTTATGAACAGTTAGTGTAGTACCCTTTCGTTGATTACCCGCACATAAAAATGAGCAAAACTAAGTGTAACTTGTGTGATAAGTCAATAGCAGATGGAAAGCACCTTATATACAGTGTTTGCGAAAATACGTTATGCATTGCTTCCTCTGGAATGTCAGAACATACGTTTGCAAAATTTTCAACTGCAAAAAGAGCTTTATGGCGTTGCAAAAATTGCAGAGGGGATGAAGGAAGCTTGAAGGTTCCAAGCGAAACAACAACATACGAAGCCGATGAGGTAAAGAAAATGTTTTATTCAATATCGAGGCAACTTGCAGAATACAAAAAAGCATTAGATAGTATAAGTGATGATTATAAAGGTTTGGCTAACTTATACGAAGGTCTAAAAGAGGAAGTGGTTTCCTTGAGGCAAGACAATGCCGAGTTAAAAGCGAAACTTTCCAAAGTACTCGAGGTAAGCAAGCAAAATGACAATAAAATTATGGATCTAGAAATACGCGTAAATGTGTTAGAACAACAAGGAAGATGTCTCAATTTTGAAATTCATGGTCTGGAACCGATTCCGGGGGAAGCGGATGAAAATTATAAAAAATTAAGATTATCAGTAATTAAACTAGTGGACACGCTGAATGTCGAAATTGTAGGTTCAGATATACAAGTCGCTCACAGATTACCAAGAAAGCGTCCAGACGCTATTCCATCGGTAATTGTACGCTGCTCGTCCCAGGATATTCGAGACAAAATACTGGCTAAAAGAAAGACTATTATTACCAATAATGAAATTTTGAATAATAGAAGCGATAGAAGGTTAATATTGTTTGAAAACCTAACACCATACTATAAACGATTGTTGTGGTTAGCGAAGTCGCGAGCTGGTGATAAAGGTTGGAAGTTTGTATGGTTCAAATTTGGAAAATTATTGGCAAAAAAAGCTACTGACAGTCCAGGCGTTCTCAGAATTAATACTGAAAACGATTTAGAAAAGATTGTTTAATAAACAGGTAGTGTAGTGGATTTAGTAAGTATAGTTTAATAAGTTAGAATCAAGTTTTAGTTAGACTAGTTTAAGGATAAACATTTGTACAACTGTTAAAATTCAATTCGAATAACGACAGGTTTTACCAAAACAATACAATTCGTTTTCAATCTTTTATTAGTATATTACATTGGAATAAAGAAAAGAACGCACATGTAAGTAATAATGACAATAATTGCACCGATTTATCGCTAGTATCATTGAATATTAATGGCATAAAATCCCACTTCGATGAATTCAAAACATATGTCTCACACTCTACATTTAACATTATTGTATTAATTGAAGTAAAAGTTAAGGCAGACGAGCTATCAGCGTTTAATATCGTAGGTTATAAAATGTTCTATAAGTTACGTACAAGTATGGGAGGAGGTGGTATTATATTGTACATTGCAAGCAACATGATCTTTATTGAAAATAAATATAATACCTTAAGTTACGAGTCATTAGAAGGAACAATTAGTGTAAGTACAGGAAATAAATTTAAAATTATAATCGTGTATAGGCCACCAAATAATAGCATTGCAGAATTTTTTAAAGAGTTTAGGAACCACATAAATGATTCTTTGATATACAAAAATATTATTTTAGCTGGTGATATGAATATTAACCTCGATCAACCGGATAGCAATATCAATGAGTATGAAGCGCTATTAAATTCCGAAGGATTTAATAGATACAAGGGAAGCTTTTTATCGTGAAAGTTTAGTACAATCAAGCATAGATCATATTTTTATTCGGGGTGTTTATGATAGTGTGCTCTCAGGGGTTATCCACACTAGAATTTCCGATCACTACATGCTTGTTACTCACTTAATTTTTAAGAGTATCAATGCACCATCAGCTTATTTAGAAGCACTTAGAAATGAATCTTATATAAGACGTCAACTACTTAATATGGATTTTAGTTCCTTAAACGAAAATAATGATCCGGTCTATCTGTATAAAAAAATATACTATCTATTTAATAATATTTATAAAACCAGTAACTTCGTCGAACCATCAGCAAAGAATAACACGAACCTAACAAGATACGTAACTAAAAAGGAATGGATGACTCTCGAGCTAGTTAAACAAATAGAACTTAGGGATAAATTATTTCGTAAATGGACACAAACTAAGTTACAATTGCATAGGGAAGAGTATAATCGTCATAGAAATTGGCTAATATCACAAATTAGAAAACAAAAGCACAAATATTACAGTGAACGTTTTAGTAATTCACAATCTGACACGCAGTCCATTTGGCATGAAATAAATAAATTAATTAGACAAAAAGATAAACGCTCAGTGGATGACGTTATAAAACAAGTGAGACCGAACCAAAATAATGAACGTATAGCAAATGAGTTTGGTACTTTCTTTTACAATGCTGTATACTCCACAAGACACGACTGTTCATCAAAATTTATCAACTTAAATACTATGACCAATATCCCAAATTGTAGCATATTGTTAAAATATACTTGCTCTGAATTTGTGAACAGGGAACTTTCAAAAATGAAGAAAAATAAATCCTCGGATATGATCAAATCAGAGTAAAAGACGTTTTACTAGTAAAAACCGAAATGGTACCAATAATAGTAAGGTTAATTAACACAATTATTAAAACTACAGTTGTACCAAATTTTTTGAAAATCTCTATTGTTAGACCTATTTATAAGAAAGGAAGTTACTTGGAGTATGGTAATTATCGACCAATATCAATATTACCGATATTAGAAAAACTCTTTGAAAAACATATTTCGGAACAAGTTAACACCTTTTTAGAAGCTAACTCAATAATCAAGAAAGCACAATACGGATTTATTAAAGGATTAGGTACAAATAAGTTGTTGTCGGATTTTGCTGATTATGTGTATAGTAAACTAAAAGATAGTTTACACGTTTTGTGTTTATTTATAGACTATTCCAAGGCTTTCGAACTTATTGAACATGGAATACTACTAAAAAAATTGGAACAGTTGGGCTTCGGTGGGAAGACACTGGCGTTATTTTCAAACTATATACAATATCGTCATTTTGTTGTAAAGATAAAAGATTCTTATAGTCAAGAATTTGAGCAAGATTTTGGCGTACCGCAGGGGTCTGTATTAGGACCAATCCTGTTTCTCCTATATATTAATGACCTTCCTCAAGTCATACAAACGTGTACAATATATATGTTTGCGGATGATATTTTAATAGTTTCGGTGCATAAAAGTTTACATGTTGCCAAAAAATTTTTGCAATTAGATATGGATAACACAGCTATGTGGTCACGCGATAACTTTTTAGTCATCAATGAACAAAAAACGAAATTTATGCACATAACAACACCTTATATGCAAAAGGATAGCGTGGAAATTGTCCTGCATTGTTGTAAATGTTTCCAGCTGAAAAAAATAAGAGGATATACAGCATGTTTTTCTGAATGTAAAGCTATTACGCAATGTAATACATATCAATATCTAGGGGTAACGGTAGATCACTACTTTCGTTGGGATTCACACATATCAAACGTGTGTAAAAAACTAAAACATGTCTTAGTTAAATTGTACTATATAAAGCCAATGGTTACCTATAAAATAAGAAGAATTATTTATGTCGCTTTAGTAGAGTCCGTATTGCGATACGGGCTGGAGGCATGGGGCTTTGCTAGTAAGGCTTATCTAAACCGAATTATAATAATCAAAAAAAAAATTATTAAAATTAGTATACGGCAAAGGGAATAAATTTACTTTTCAGGAAATGTTAAAAGAATGCGATTTGCTTAGTGTATACGGATTATTTTTCTATAAATTGATTATGAATAATTATTTTAAGGACACATATTTAGTAAAAGGCGCTCATATATATGATACAAGATCTAAAAGTTACGAACTACCTATTATTTTAAACAAATATGGAAAAAATACACTTTCTTATATTGTTCCAAAAATTTTTAACGAACTACCCGAAGATTGCAAAAGATTCTTAAGTATGAAAATATTAAAAACCTCATTAAAGATGTTCCTTAATGTTCATTATGCTAGCTAGTGCAAAAATTCATGACCTGCAAATTTTGCTTAAATTCTGCTTAAGTCAAAGCATCGGCAGAAACCTTTGATTGATACTAAATACATCTATAATTATATTTACTACTATTCTGTAATTATTGTGCGGGGTTCAAAATATTCGTTAATTAGTTTCTAAAAGGGAGGGTTGAGCTGCATGAAACATAGTGTTAAGTTTTTAGTAGGTATAAAGTGGTAGAATTTTTCATTTAAAATTAAATAATCAAGAACAATATACCAGTTAGGTCATTTACAACGTAATTTCTAGGAATAAAAGTGGATTAATTTCTAATAAATAAGTTTTTACTTAATTTAAATTTAATTTATAATTAAATGATGGTTGTATTCTTTATAGGATAGGATGTTTAAAAGAGTAAATGAATTATGTAGTTTATATTTTTAAGTTATGTACTATTAAGTTATAAACTGTTGATTATTTAATATGAAAAACAACTTGCAATTAATTATTACTACTGTAAATGAAGATGTACACCTGGTCAAGCAACCGCGGTTGCTTTAGGTGAAATTCAAAAGGATGCTAATAAAGATTTATTATTATTATTATTATTACTACTACATCTGTAGCACCACATTTCAAAGGCTTCTACCTTTTTCTTGTCCACGTCTTCTACTGTCCAGGCTTCACGGCCGTATAGTGATGTGCTCTACACATATGTTTTAAGCAACTTTTCTTTGTTTCTGTGTTTGTTTTCTTTGAACATAGTAGTTGCGTTTTCTTGTTAAATGTAGCACGGCCTTGTGCTAATCTTTGTTTTATATCTTTTGCGCTTTTCCCATCTTGCGTTATTTGGCTTCCTAAGTAGCAGAAATCCTTAATATCTTGTAAGTTCTCGTCAGAGGTCTTTCAAAACCTCATGGGCTGTTGCGCAGAACACCAATTTAAGCTATTTACGTTAAAGTGCATCCTAATAACATTGACAACTCAGCTGTCCATTTTTAATTCATCTGTCATTTATTTGCATATTAAGATTTGTGGTTCATTATTATTGTTTTTGATTATTATTTATGAGACTTCAGCCTTGATTCAACTTTAACCGATTTTTTCAAAAGTACTGCACTCAGTCTAGTTTTTATTTGTAGGTATAGAAGGTTTCAATTCAATTAGAAGAATAATGTTTGGTTTTATAGATTATTTTGTTATTTCTGAGCTTTTAATTTTACAATGAGTAACCGCAAGAAAACAGTTCACAGTCAAGGAAGAGAAATTGTTTATAGTGTGTATAAATTTATGAAAGAAGAAAAGAATGGAATGCCTGTCATTCCTATGAATAATTTACAAGAACGAATAGCAACAGCAACTGGAGTTGGACTAAACACGGTCGAGCGAATTATTTCAGAAGCGAAGTGCAAACTGGAGGGTGGCAAATTTGTATCACCAAGGAAGAAAATTAATAAGAGAAGTCCTAAGTGGGCCAATTTGAGGATTGTGGTAGTAATTTTATGATTTTTTATATTAAATTTCTATGAAATATGCATTCTTAAAAAATCATTATTTTGGCTGCCAAGAGTTTTAAAAAATTTATCCTGTCTATTTTTATCCATACACGCACGGAAACATGACACATGAAAAGAACAATAAACAATACACCAAAAAAGTTACAGATTCTGCATACAAACATTGTAGTTTTATAATTTATATTATGTTGATAAATTACTGGTTATGCAATCCACATAGCATAGTGGTTGAGTTAATTCAAAATACGCATCAGGAAATTCAATATTTTTATATTTTACTTATATTGTACTGATCTTTCTTTTTTTACGGTACCTCTCACTTCCTTCAATGTGCATTTCACAGACCACGAGATTTTGAAAGACCTATACCTATTTGTCTTTTATTTATTTTCGCCACCTTTGCATACTAGTACTTTAGTCTGTCCTGAGCTTCTTATACAGGAATCCAACAATACGCATGCCCATAATGCATGAACACAATACTAGAAATAAAGAGCAAAAAATTAGTCATTTGCCTGAAGTCAGGAAAAATATTAAACACAACTTTGTTACTTTCTGTGGCCCTAAATTATATAATTTACTCCCCTTGGAAATAAAGACCCTCCATAACTACTTTGCAAAAAAAGCTACAACAGAATAACATCCTATTTCTGACTAATTTGTAACCATCATTTCATTTCATTTCATTACATCCAGACATGTCTTTTAATCCCTTTATGATTAGTTTTATTTTGGCATTTAAACATGAATTTACTAATTTAAAAAATTAAATAATAAAGGATATTAGACACTGTAGAACAGCGTTTCTCAATCTTTTTTGGCCCGCGGACCAGTAGATTTGTTTAAAAAAAATTGCGGACCAGTGATATTTTCTTAACAACAAATTTTTATTATAAAGAACTATCGCGCAAGTTAGTTGTAACATTTTGCTTACAGTAATATTTAAATGTATAGGTATATAATTATACATATGTACATATAATAATAATAAGTAGGTAAGTATATAAAACTTTAATAAAAATGACAGAGTTATAAAAAAAAAATCACAAACCCATGAATGTAGGAACAAAACAAAATATCATTCTTACAATTACCAACAAATTAAATCAATGAACAAACCTTAAGCAAGATTAGAACAAAAACCAGAAATTATAAAAATAATCAAAGCGCATTGTATATGAATATATTGTTAATGAGAAGATTGCTGCTGCTCTTCTTCAATCAACTTGTCAATTGTTGGTTCCAAATTAGACAAGCTAAGTCGGAGCTGTGAAATAACAGAGAGCCGATTTCTAAATTTATTTTTATAACTGTCATAGAAGAAAATCCCGATTCACATAAGTATGTAGTTGCGAAGGGAGTAACATTTTCATGGCTTTGTCGTATAGAGATGGATATTCATTTTCAACTTGATCCAAAATTTATCAATAGACATTGTTGAAAACTAGCTTTTAACATAATATCTGCACTAATTTCAAGGAGCGACTCATATTCTCTGTCATTTAAATTTAACTGACTACTGTCATATGTTAAAAAAGGGTTTGTTATCCACATTTCTTTCACACGTGGTTTTTTCAGATGGGAAATATTTTGAAACTAATATTTAATGATTGTAAGTGTTGCCCAATGATTGTATTTAATTTTGATAAGTTTATACTTTGTTGCAAATTAACAAAATCAAAATAATTATTAAAAATATCAATATTATTTTTATTTACTTTATCCACCCAAAAATTAATTTTTTTCTTAAATCCATCTATTTTATTAAATAAATGAAACGCATTTATGGAAGCGCCTTGTAAACTTAAATTTAAATCGTTGATATATGAAAATATATCACTTAAATATGCTAGTTTTGCAACCCATTCTACATCAGACAAATGCATGCTTAAAGGATTATTTTTGTCTCTTAAAATATTTCTACTTCCATCCTTAATTCAAAAGTCTGGTTAAAATTTTACCCTGCGAGAGCCATCGAACTTCTGTATGAAGTAATAATTGCTCATGTTCGGCACCAACCTCCTGACAAAATATTGCGAATAATCTGCAATTTAAATCGCTTTTTTTAATAAAATTAATAATTTTTATAGATGCCGCTAAAACCTCATTTAATTCTGTGGATAAATTTTTCGCAGCTAAATGTTGTCTGTGTATTATACAGTGGGTCATCAATAAATCAGAATTTGCTGCTTGCTGAATTCTTTTAGTAACACCAGAATGTCTGCCAACCATACTAGCCGCCCCATCGGTACATACACCTACGCAATTTTTCCATTGTAAAGAATGTTTAATAATATAAGAATTAAGTGCGTTAAAATCTCATCACTTGTTGTATATGAAACCAATTCTATACAACACAAGAATTCTTCTTTTATTTCCTCCAAAATAAAATCGATATATCTAACGTAGCAAATTAATATAGCTTTTTGGGAAATATCGCATGATTCATCAATTTGTATAGCAAAAGTGTTGATTCCTTTATCTTTTGAATTAACTGGTATTCCAAATTCTCTGATAATTTTTCAATTCTTCTTCTCATAGTATCATTAGATAAGGGAATCGATTTGATTTTATCAACAGCAGCTTGTCCAAACATCTCCAAACAAACGTCTATTAAAACTGGTTTTATTAAATTTTCCCGGTGGTGAATGATTTTTGGTTTTAGCAATTCGGAGGGCAACTAAGTACGAGCATTTTAGTAGTGACTTATTCGAAATAAAATTTTGTTTAAATGCTTTTGTTTGCAATTCGAACTCTTGTTTTTACGCTCAAAATATTCACGCGATTTATTTTCCAGCTCAGAATGTATAGCCTTCAGATGTCGTAACATTTTAGATGGTTTCATAGCATCATTTACTAGAACTTCATGGCAAATGATACACATCGGACGTACATCTTCTTCCGTAGATTTGGGCCAAAGAATAAAACCATATTTTAAATATTCAGGGTTGTAGCGTCTGATAATTAGTTTCGTCTTTTTGCTGGCGGAAGTTCTGCTTTGCGGTCATTTTTTGAGACGTTGAACCGGTATACAAAAATTAAACAGCGTGCCTTGTTTACGGTTCATGTTACTAAGGGTTAAAAATATTTTTTATTAGTGTCTATATAAGAACATCCGTACCTCGCTTTGCGTCGTTTCGTTTTGCGTTTTTCGAAGTTGCGTCGCTGCTTAATTAGTACTAATTTTCATAGCGCGTCGTTAGATTTCGATATTACGTTGTTGTTACGTTGTTGTAGGTTCCAGTTTTTATTATTTTTTTTTTTGAAATGGTTTGAATTTTTCTGTTTTCTAAAAGATTGCACTACTTTGGTTTCTAGGAAATTGGGCCATGCCATCAAAACTCCCCTTTTTAACTAAAAGTCAACGCAAAGCGAGGTGTGGGTGTCTATAATCTATTAATAATGAGTAAACTTACCTTTATATTAGTTCAATCCAGTTAAATATACTGTATAATTATTATAATGTTTCGTTTAATTAACAATAAATTAAAGATGCTCCCAGACCACAACACAATTTAATTTAAAGCTGCTTCTGTTTCTGTCGCCAATAGAGCCAGTGTCTGCGCGCCGCGCTTTCGCGATTGCCTCGCACGTGACGGTAGCCCGCCCGCAGTGGTCCCTTTCACACACATTCACATCATGCAACAAAAGTACAGCTTCTATGAAAAATGTTCTGTACATTCGTTACTTCCAATTTTAGGAATTACATGGGATTTCGGGAATTTGTCTTCCGTGTCGTACTGAGTACTGATCATAAATTACGTAGATCTAAATTAAGTAAATTTTTTTCGTGGATAGGGAAAATGTCAGCGGACCAGCAAAATTTCTCCGCGGACCACCAATGGTCCGTCGGACCAGCGGTTGAGAATAGCAGCTGTAGAAGATACTTAAAACTCTGATTTATGCCCTTTGTAATTATTATACTGATGCTTCTACTGCACATGCAAGAACAACTACATTTCTTAGGTGCAGCGGTTTCTTGTTTAAGTTTCTTCCCTTCAATTTATTTTTTTTTTTATGAAGAAAAGAAATATATTCTTGTTTTATTAAAATTCTATATACATTGTAGTACATTCTTGTATGTCTTCCTGCTTTTGACAGTATTCATTGCCTTTTCAATGTACAAGTTAAAAATTAATGGGGATAGGGCACATTCCTGTCTCACCCTTTTCCTAATATTTACTTCTCTACGTTCCTGCTCTAATTCTATTAACGGCTTTTTGCTCTTTGTATAAGCTATGTACTATCCGCCTATCCCTACAACTCATTCCAATCTTTTTGAGTATTTCGAACATTTTTTAATCATTTTACATTGTCAAATGCTTTTTCCAGCTCTATAAACCCTATATACATGCTTTCTCCTTCTTGTATTGTTTTCTACATTATCACCCTCAGAGCTAAAATAGCCTCTGGTGTTTCCCTGTTTTGCCTAAACCCAAATTGATCTAATACTTCTTCGACCCGTTTTTCCATTCGTCTTTGTACAATTCTAGTTAATATTTTTGACACGTGTGCTGTCAAGCTTATTGTTTGAAAATTTTCACATCTATCCGCACCTCTCTTTTTTGGTGTTACTATGATGTTACGTTTAAAATCTTTGGGTATCTCACCTGTCTCATACATATAGCTTGCAAGTTGGAAGAGGCGTTCTGTTACTGCGTGTACAGCGGCTTTTAGAGTTTCTGCTTGCACCTTATCTGTACCCGGCGCCTTACCATTTTTCAGACTCTTTAACGCTAATTCAAACTCATCTCTAAGTATAGGATATCCCAAGTCATCATTTTCAATGTCTGATTCCTGTTCGAATGCAGGTAGTTCCTCTCCTGCATATAAATTCCCTATATATTCTTGCCATCTAACCACTTTCTCTACATTTTCTATAATGACATTTCCTCCCAAGTCCCTTATATTTTTGTTATATGGTTTTACATCCCTGAATATCTCTGGCCTCCATGTCTAAGCTGGGTTTAATGTTATTCCATTCTGTTTCTACTTCTTTAGTATAAGATATTTTCCCGATATCTTTCAGCAATTCATTTGACTTTTTTCAAATCGTTCATGAATTCTTTATCTTTTAGTTTCTCAAAGTCGAACTGCCTTTTTCCGTTTCTTTTTTCAAATTTTTAAATTTAAATGTCCTCCATAATTACGATGTTGTGATCAGTGTCTATATCTGCTTCTGGGTGGCCTGTACAGCTTTTTACTTAATTAATAAACTGTTATCTAACAAGAATGTAATCTATTTGATATCTTCCTATATCTCCTAGCATCTTCAACGTATATCGTCTTCTAGCATGATGTTGAAATAAAGTGTTTGTGATGATTAAATTGTTCTTGTCACAAAATTCTACTAGTATATTTTCCCTATCGTTTTTCGTGCCTAAACCAAGTAAACCTACTATCGCTCCTTCCCTACCCTCACCTACCATTACCTTAAAACCCCCGTAATAATTAAATTTTCATGTCTTTTTATGTATCTTAGCATGTCTTCTATATCTTTGTAGATCGCCTCTATCTCTTTCTCACTATAGCTAGAGGTGGGCATGTATACTTGTAGTATTACTGTATTTACTAGTTTAAATTCTGATTTAACCATGAGTATTCTTTCGTTATTTTGTAAGTGATATCCTACACAGTGTCCTATCTTTTTTGGCATAACTATCCCCTCACCCAAATTTCGTTCCTCTGCTCCTGTATAAATTAACCTGAAGCCTCCACTCCAAAAATCCCCTGTCTCTGGCCACCGAACTTCGCTGATCCCTACTATGTCTAGTGCTAACGTATCCATTTCAATTTTCAGGTTCTCTAGCTTACTTACTTGCTTCATACTTCTAACATTCCTCACTCCGATTCGCAAAATGTTCCCGGCTCTTATTCTGATCTTTCCGATTGCATCCTCCAGAGTAGTTCCCTCCCAGAGATCCGAATGGGAGACTATTTTAACTACGGAATTTTTTACCCTAGACAATGCCACCATGTTTGTTACAATTTAAGTACGCTGTGTACTTGGGAGAGGCGTCGCCGTGGATCAATGTAGTAAGCGTAAGACTACGGATCCCAAGGTCCCGGGTTCAAATCCCGACACGGCCGACTGCTTGAAAAATGGCAGGTGAGCATTTTTCACAAAAATTACGCTCTCGTTCGGATGAGAGGTTAAATGGAGGTCCCGTGTGTGAGTGTTGTCACGCACGTTAAAGATCCCTACCTTGCCTGAAACGGCAAGGGTTCGGCAAAATTCTAAATTTCCAGGCAACAAAAAACTCGCCTCCTGGCCAATGTAGTACCTACGGGTGGAGCATTAGAAATGTAAATGAACTGTGTACTTGGGAGGTAATGTGGTGATTATCCGCTGCCTTCTACATCGCAGTAGTGCCTTAGAATGCCATACCGGCCCCTACGGCCTCTGCCACTCCAAGTACTCAAGAAGCTGCTGGCTTCTTTCGAGGACCTGTCTTAGTTTGGTTCCTCACCAAAGACCCTTCCAATTTAGAAACTCAAGCCGTTCCACCCCTTCTGGTAATCTAGAACTTCGTCAAGGTGCAGGTCCATTCGAATATATATATATATATATATATATATATATATATATAAGACAAGTTATTTGTTGTCCGCAATAAGAAATTGTGTAGAACAATATATTTATTCATATATATTTATTTATTTAACTACTTTGCTTACAAGAAGCGGTGGTAGAATAAAAAGATATCTATATTATTATACTATAGCAGAAATAAATTGGGCAGTATTAAAATAAGATGTATATGTAAACAAACTCTTATGAAAATAATAAATAAGAGCTTATTGACGAATACAACTCGGGCTAATAGTTGTATAGCAATTAACAAAACGATAGCTTTATTAATGCACACGGAAGGAAACATCCACTAATGGGCCGGTTTCAGCTTCCTTAAGCATCTTCAACACACTAAAAGTAATAACCCTAAATGACATTTTAATTGTAATTGTTATTTTTTCAAAGACTGCCTAATTTCGTGTTTGAATATTTTCATAAAATGCATATTGTTGATCTGGCAGAATTCTGTTGATAGCGTATTATTGTAGGTTGTTATATCTTTAGTGAAAATTGTTATTGAATAAGTGTAGTTGATTGTTAATCAAAATGTATTAATTGTTTTATAATATTCTCCAATAGTAAGTTATTTTTAGTTATGCAAATTAAAAACATTCTTAAAATTTGAAGAAAATCAAAAATATCTCAGAAAGTAATGGATTTAGGTATAGGGAATGCTTAACAAAAATGAAAGGACACTTAATGAACTATCCATTGTAGCAATAAAATTGGTAGGGTACCATTTAAAAAAAAGTTTTAAAAATTGCATTTTGCGAAACCTGACACACCCTGTATACTGTGAAGAAATTTCAAAAGTGTGATATTTACAAATATACTATGGTATATAGTAAAATTTTCTGCATCTTGAAAATTAACGTAAGTTGTGTATTAGTGCAGTGGCAATGTATCTAATCAGGGTCATTTTTTCTAAAAACAGTTGAATATCTCAAAAACTAAAAGGAATAGATAGATACAATTTGATATCAAATTAAAGCTCTTTTTATTGGCTTTCCAAATATGTAATAATATATGGGGTGTTCCATTAAAAAAATATAAGTTTAATATGCCCTGGAATTATGAAACACCCTGTATGCTTCAAAATATTTTTAAAATGTGTACTTTAGGTATGCCTAATATGCCTCCAAATTTGGTTTACGTAGCTTTTATAATAACGGAGTTATCGGCCGTTGCCCACTAAAACTCACTCTGTATGTATATATATATATATATATATATATATATATATATATATATATATATGGAACACCTGGTATATATATATATATACCAGGTGTTCCATTAAGTGTATCGCGCGGCTGTATATCATAAAGTATAAGGCCTAGAGCTTTGCAGAAAAAAATTTATTAAGTAAAGTGGCCAAGAGAAATTGCTGGAAATTATTTTTAAGTTTCAATTTCTACCGCAAGGGAGAGTATTTCCTAAGGTCAACAACAAAATTCAATTTTTCTCCCAAAATTTAAGCACAAGGTATTATGCTCAAAACGCGAATAGGCAGTTATCTTTATTATTCACAACTTTTATTTGAAACTTTTTTCTGTAGACCGCACAAGGACAGCTGCAGGACCTGGTGAATTGGTTTACATGTAAATAGGGTTATCTTACAATGCCCATGTTGGAATTTAATAATCTTAGAATCGTTTGAAAGAGAATTTCTCAGGAATCAAGAAAAACGACTAGATTGATTTTTCTAATGTTTTCTAAATATGTTAGAGGGCGCTTTTTCCAATCATGCCAGTTTTTGTTCATTTAATTAAAAAAATTAAATAGAAAGACATATTTATCAAAGGGGAATTGAATGAAGGGTAAAAAACAAAGATTTTAGTGAAAATCGCACCTCGATAGCTTTAATGGTTCTTAAGTTATTGCAAAAAGTATGTGCATTTTAGAGATCTATCCCAGTACTAATTAGAATTTTCCTGAATTTTCGGATCAAATATTCGAAATTATTTAGTCATAAATATTATTATGGCAGATGTTCAAAAGTGTCTTTCATTTAGTGATGATGTTTATAAACATTAATAATATGTCGCTAATAGATCACTTTAAAATGCATCAAGTAGGCGATGAAAACAAAAACATCCATATCTGTCAACAGGTATAACTCTGTCATTCTAGTTATTGTTATAGTAGTTAAATCGTGTATGCTTGTAAGTTTGTTTGTTAATTTTGAACTATAGAAATGTCTTTCTCTAATGCTGAAGCTTATATGCTTAGAATTTACTTTCAAAGTTTTGAAAACGCGGCTATTGCTGAGCGTGAATATGCAATGGCATATCCTGAAAGAAAACATTATCCCAAAATGGTATTTGCACGATTGGCAAAACGTTTAAGAGAAACAGGGCGTGTGCATCCAATTAAAATGCCCACAAGAAAACGTACAATTACAAATGAAAACAGTGTTATAAATGTTCTTGCGTGCGTTGAAGGAGATCCGCATGTAAGTACAGGGCAACTTTCTGCAAATTTAGGGATACCTACGACATCGGTGCATCGAATTCTAATAAACCACAAATTGCATCCATACCATGCAGTTTTGCACCAGAACCTTTTAGATATCAATACCGACAGAAGATTGAATCATTGCCATTGGTTGAAAGATATGTGCACCGAATATCCCTTATTCTTGTCCCCCATATTATGGACAGATGAAGCTACCTTTAGTAGCGATGGAGGAGTAAATTTACATAATATGCATTATTTGTCAGAAACTAAACCTCACTGGATGCTACAAGTTGATCACCAACACAGGTGGAGTGTAAATGTTTGGTGCGGCATTATTGAAAACATAATTATAGGCCCATTTGTTATTAAGGGCGCGATCGGATGTATGGTTGGCTGCCTAAAATCCATCAAAAAACAGGTTATTCTGTTTGGTAAATAACTTTTGTTGAATTGAAAATATGCAAAATGTAACTTCACCATTAGACTCACAAAACTTTGTACTTTCTAACGAAGGTTTGCTTTTTTTTCTAAAGTGCAGTAATAAGCAAGAAATAGCTGTTAAAAGTAATGTTAAAATTCACTTACTTTATTTTAGTTACTACATCTAACATAATCAATTTGTATATAGGAAAAGCATTCGTTGGATAGCAGAATACATATATAATTGTTCTGTTAAAAAAAATTTCAAAAATATTGATCATGATAGTCGTAGTGTACTGAATGGATTTTATTGAATTATTACATTAATTGTACGCCATTTTAATAGAAATTGTTCACGACTTCCTCCGAAGATGGCACTGTTAATGATGTGTAGAATAAGGTTTAAAACCAGAATATTTCAAATTGAATTATTTTGGACTTTGTTTTTGTCGCATTGAAATGAAGTAAACTAATAATATATGGTGAATTACCTTTTGATAAGTGTAATATAATAATGATTGGATTAATTGCGAATATTTATGAAGCCAAAAATGACATAACCTCAACATCCATGGTTGTTTGTAAACTTTCATGTTTATGTTTACAAGCGATAAGTAAATTATTACAGTAGTGTTACTTTGTGAAGCTTATACTATGTTATAATAGCTTTTAAAAAAAAGGGTAGTGTGCCGTATCCCAAAACGTAACTAGATACTCTACAATATCCAATATAAGCAAAATATTGCATCCTGTTAGCAAGAGTAATGTTTATTTTGTTACATTAAATTGACTCTGTCAAAAACGACTAAACGTTTATTTCAATAAATATTTCAAACTAATAGAATATTTGGGGTCTTCGGTTTAATATTTTTCATCAAATGCTAATATCGAAACGAGTATTTCCAATACAAAAAAACTTTGAGTTGTTACCTGTAAAGGGTGCTTTATTAAAACAAAATTATTACAAATGTTTTATTTTTAATGAATAACTAAGAAATTAAAAATAGGTTCAATTGTTGTAACATTTACAATGTGTATATAGGTATTTTTGAACAGTAAGTCATTACCAACCAAAAACTTAAAAGGAACAGTTTTACACAATACGCAGCAATGTAAATGATATAAAACTATTGGTGAAAAGAAGTGAATAACAGGCATTTGTAAATTTTTTAAACCCCACATTTTAAGGTCAATAGATAAACGTTTAGTAATAAATATACGAACAGCTTTCGAATTGAAATTTACTTTATTGTTGTTAATATTACATTAAATATTAGTATATAAGGCATGTTTGTAGGTCCATACAGGCAAAGTTTAGTCATAGACTACTCTTACACTTAACCTGCATAAACCACTACATATCTCTACAAGGAAAATTAGTGAAGCAAATGAATAATTACACAATAATTGAAAAATATACAATTAGGCTATGTTACTACTAATCCAAAATATGCGCCCTGATTTGAACCTTGAATACAGTAAAAGTAAAAAAGATATTTATATCCATCTGGAATTGAATTATAAGTAGAAACAGCATTATAGATGAATCTTCTCTGAAACATAGCAGTCGGTAGTTTGGGAATTGTTAAAGTTTTAGTGTGTCTAATATTGATGCAATGCACTTTGGAGCGTGTCATTAATATTTTAGCAATATCCTCTGAAGTCATTTATAATTATTTGATGAACAAAACATAACAAATGATGTTTCCTGCAGTTATCCATATTTAACCAGTGCAACTCTTTTATCTTATGCGATACATGATCAAATTTTTTTAATCCAAAAACTAAACGACAACAAGTATTTTGAATCCTTTGTATTTGTGTCATAGAAGTGCTATCTAGGTTTGGACCATATATAAAATCACAATAGTTAAATAATGACAAAACTAGCTTCCGACAACAGCTTTTTCAATTGTAAGGTTAGTATAGACCGACAAGCATATAGTTGTTTAAGTGCTATATACGACCTTTTTATTAACCTTGCAACATGTGACTTAAAGCATAGATCATCGTCAAGTATTAAACAGAAATTTCTTGAAGAACTAACTAATGGAAGAGGTATTGTTAATTATGACTTTTATCTTATCCTTAACACAATCTCTAATTTTCTCTGTGATCCGAAACAATATCAGCATCAATAGTACCTGCACGAACAAATAATTCATCACTTGATAAATATATGGAATCAATAAAGAGTACTGCTGTTATTTACTATGCGCGTAGGTTCGTTTATTTCTTGAATGAATCCATAAGAATCAATGCAGTGTGTGATAATATTACTTAAATTGAAAAGATTCACATTGACATCACCTAAACATATTATATTATCCATCATTGGTGCTAAATAAGATAATATATTATCTAGTTCATCAACACAACTAAGCAGATTAGAGTTTGGGGATCTGTATACTGTGCCCACAGTAAAAGTTTTGCGATTTAATTTAAACATTATCCAAAATATGTTCAAGTATACGAGTAAACAAAACCAAACCAAACTAAATAACCTGACATTTAAGTTCCTTCCTTACGTACACACCAACCCCACCCCCTGAACCCAGTCTATCATTATGAAAAAAATTATACCCATTTATATTGACAGAGGTATTGAGGACGTATGAAGTAAGCCATGTTTCAGAGACACCAACCAAATCAAAACGGTTTTCATCTATTAAATTGATGAAATCATTGAAACTAGGCAACAAAAAATGCACATTTAAATGAGCAATTTTCATTTATAAAAAACTATACTAGCCTAATAGAACTATTTAATTTACTTTAATTTAATTTAAACAAAACAAATACAAAAATTAAAGCACTCGTAGCTAAATAAAAATGGAGCAAAAAAGAAAAAATGCAAAAGAGGCTATCTCCAACATAACAAATTATCGTATTGTAACAATCAGCAACTTAAGTATAATGTGCTGCATGCTTAGTAAACTATAACTACTATATACCTGTTACTTATTACCAACTATGCTACAGGAATTTAAATTACTAGAGGTTACAATGCTGTACGAATGTAAATTAAAAATTTTTTTCAGTAAATAAAGACAGTGTGGTATTTACCCATTTCGAATGGACCTGCACCTTGCCGAAGTTTTAAATTACTAGAACAGGTGAAATGGCTTGCGTGTTCTAATGAGCTAAAGAGCCAAACTACAGGTCCAACCAAAGTAGTAGGGTCGTTAGTGAGGAACCAGACAAAGACAGGTCCCAAAAGAGGGCAGCGGCTCTTTCGGTACTTAGATTGGCCGAGACCATAGGGGTCGGTATGGCATTCTAAGACACATTACTGCGATGTGCAAGGCGACGGGAAACCACCACATTAACCTCCCAAGTACACAGCGTACCTAAATTATAATAAAATGATGGCATTCTCTGGGGTAAAAGATTCCGGAGTTAAAATAGTCCCCATTCGGATCTCCGGGAGGGACTACTTGGAGGATGCGATCGGAAAGTTGAAAATAAGAGTCGGGAACATTCTGCGAGCCGGAGCGTGGAATGTTAGAAGTATGAACAAGTAGGTAAGCTAGAGAACCTAAAATCGAAATGAATAGGTTATCACTAGACATAGTAGGGATCAGCGAAGTTCGGTGGCCAGAGGCGGGGATTTTGGAGTGGAGACTTCAGGGTAATTCATACAGGAGCAGAGGAAGGAAATTTGGGTGTGGGGATAGTTATGCGGAAAAGATACTGTGTAGAAAATTACTTACAAAAGAACGAAAGAGTACTCATGGTTAGATTAAAATCTAAACCGGTAAACACAGTAATAATACAAGTATACATGCCCACCTCTAGCTACAGTGACGAAGAGGTAGAAGCCATCTACCAAGATATCGAAGACATATTAAGATACGTAAAAGGACATGAAAATTTAATCATTACGGGGGATTTTAATGCCGTGGTAGGTGAGGGTAGGGAAGGAGCGGTTGTAGGTTTATTTGGTTTAGGCACGAGAAACGACAGGAGAAATAGGCTGGTAGAATTTTGCGACAAGAACAATTTAATCATCACAAACACATTATTTCAACATCATGCTAGAAGACGATATACGTGGAAGATGCCAGGAGATATAGGAAGATTTCAAATAGATTACATTCTTGTTAGACAACGGTTTAGGAATCAAGTAAAAGACTGTAGAAGCTACCCAGAAGCAGATATAGATACTGACCACAACATCGTAATTATGAAGGCCGCACTTAAACTTAATGTGAAAAACAGAAACGGAAAAAGGCATTTGGACTTAGAGAAACTAAAAGATAAAGATATTCAAGAAAGATTCGAAAAAAGTCAAATGAATTGCTCAAAGATATCGGGAAAATATCTGATACTAAGGAAGTAGAAACAGAATGGAATAACATTAAATCCAGCCTCGACATGGCGGCCAGAAATATTCTGGGGTATACACAAAAAGTAAATAAGAAACCACGGATAACAAAGGATATCCTGAATTTAATAGAAGAAAGACGAAAATACAAAAATAAATCAGACGAAACAGGAAAACAGAGATACAAAGCCATAAAATGGGAAATTATTCGAAAATGCAGGAAAGCTAAAGAACAATGGATTGATGAAAAGTGCAAAGAGGTACAAACGAAGATGGAAATAGGAAAGACAGACGAAGCATACAAATTAATTAGAATGAATTTTAGGGATATAAAACCGTATAGCAAAAATATAAGGGACGCACAAGGAAACGTCATCATCACGTAGAGAAAGTGGGTAGATGGCAAGAATATATAGGGAATTTATATGCAGGAGAGGAACTAACTGCGTTAGAACAGGAATCAGACATTGAAAATGATGACTTGGGATTGTAACGGGCATTTTTAATAGTTTAACCTTTTCCGCTTTACCAAATTTGTAAATACATTTCTGCAACTACTATCTCTTGTTTTATATTTATTAACTCGTGGGTATTACTTTAAAAGTAGATAATTTGAAGTTTGATTTTCATTCATAAATAAATTGCGAGGAACGAATTTAAATTGGATTATTCGTAAATTACTTTCCCAACTTGTTGAAAGTGATAAACCGCGGTAATTAAGTATTAGATAAGATTGCGGCATTTCACGTTTTGTATGTTCCTTATGTTATTATACCAGTCTAAATAATAAGTCGATACGCGGTTGGAATAACAACGATTGATATATCTACAGACGAAGAGTTCTAGTTTGTCTTTTGTGCCTATATGTTAATTACGTTACGTTGTTTTTTTGTTCCTCGTGCCTATAGATTGTTTACGTTGAGAAGACTGTTTGCTGTTTGCTTTGAAACGAATGAAAACAGATGAGCGGTTGTTAGTTTTCGTGCTTGGTTAATATGTATATTAATTACGTAAAAGTTTACTGTTTGCTTTTGCTTTGAAGAGAGTGTGGAAAAACGCGATGTGGTTTGTTGAAGCCAAGCTCGTTTTTCACTAAATAAACTGTGATAAAATACAAAGTACGGTATATAATTTGTTATAAAGTGCTTATAATGTATATTTAAAGTGGTTTTGTGTATTAGTAACATTTACTCGTTCGGGATACCCAATGTGAAATCTGCAAAATCGCTCTTTTATTGTGAACCTATCTTCATTTTTACGAGGTCGTTCTAAATGTCTATGTGGTTGGCGCGGAGTTTGAATTGGTAATCATAACCTATTCAATTATATTCCTAGGTGTTTAATTCTTGTATAATGTTGGACGAAGAACAAAATTCCGTGATCACTGTTGCTCCTACAGAGGTAGAAAGAGCTCCCGATCTTATTCGAATTCCGACGCGTGATAATGTCTGCTGCTAACACCAGTGAAATACGTAGGTGTGATTAGGGTAACGTGTGATAAGTTCCGTCAACACCCTCCCAGTAGAGGGTGAAGTGCTTTGCTAGTGCAGGACCTCGTGAATCCCACACTTCAAATGCAAGGACACATTCCTGAAGGACTTTCTGTAAGTTGAACTATTTCCTACTTGTTTTTACTTTAAATACCTGTCCGTTGCTTTGCCATATCTTTGGCGTTCTGAGACCTTTTATCATAGACTTGCATGCTATTTTAAATAAAAGAAGAAAAAAAAGAGAAAAATCAATACTACTGGACTACTCATATTAATTGTGTTTATCTATTTATCTTTTGTCAACATTTTATCTGATTTATGTTTAATTGGTGTGTGAGGAAACGTTTCTGCTACTCCCCAATATTACCTCACTTTGTACTAAAAAATTTTGTATTGCTTTTATCGTTGTTACATTATATAGATTATCTAAACAGTTTTTTTTTACATTCTACAAAGTACTGAATAATTTAGACTTTTCATTACTGCTATACTTATTCTTTTTTTTCAGGTTTGCTTAACTATTTTTTTTGCAGGTACTGTTACTAACTCCTTATCGCCGCATACATCATAGGTCAGTCTGCTTTCTACAACCCCCCCCCCTACTTTCCGATTGAGCCCGGCCATTTCTTTGGCTTTCTTTGTGTTACATAGCATAAATTTGGCGCCCAACGTGGCTGCCACGAGGAAAAAAACGTAACAGGATATCCTATACTTAAAGATGAGTTTGAATTAGCATTAAAGAGTCTGAAAAATGGTAAGGCGCCGGGTACAGATAAGGTGCAAGCAGAAATTCTAAAAGCCGCTGGACAAGCAATAACAGAACGTCTCTTCCAACTTGTAAGCTATATGTATGAGACAGGCGAGATACCCAAAGATTTCAAACGCAGCATCATAGTAACTATACCAAAAAGAAAGGCGCGGATAGATGTGAAAATTTTCGAACAATAAGTTTGACAGCACACGTGTCAAAAATATTAACTAGAATTGTGCAAAGACGAATGGAAAACGGCGGAAGAAATACTATTAGAAGACCAATTTGGGTTTAGGCGAAACAGGGGAACACGGGAGGCTATTTTAGCTCTGAGAGTGATAATAGAGAAAACAATAGAAAAAGGGGAAAGCGTGTATATAGGGTTTGTAGATCTGGAAAAAGCATTCGACTATGTAAAATGGAAAAAAATGTTTGAAAGGTATAACATGGCTATGTTTGATTGAATCAAAACACTAAAAATCACATAATTATGTTTTGGTCGTAGTAGGCTTTAATTTTTATTATGACAAAGAGAAACAATTGCTCTAAAAATTTTAAACTCAATTTTCAGTGCTAATAAAAACAATAAAAAACGTAGAAAATTGAAAATAAATCTGTATTAATCAGAACTTACATAACTATGCATTAACAAAGAATAAATACAAACTAGCATCTATTCAATACAAAATATTATTTAAGCTGTTTTTAGTTGTCATTCATGTTCAGACAATTGCAAATTAATTAACAATCAAGGGAAAAAAATATAACAATAGTCAGCCACATGAATTCATTATTTATTTTAAATGTTCAAATAACCCCCCATTTTCTTGAACACACAAGCGACACCTTTTATAAACATCTTTACAAGATCGTCTTATCATAGTTGGAGTTATTTTATTTACGGCCTCTTGGACTGCTTGTTGTAATTGGCCTACATTATCATACGTTTTTGAGTACACACAACTTTTTAAATGGCCCCATATAAAGAAATCTAGAGGAGTTAAATCCGGTGATCTCGCCGGCCACTTAATTGGTCCCCGATTTCCAATCCAGTTTTCATTATACTCAGAATAAAAAAAAATTCTATTAATCAGAGCATTGTGGGGTGGAGCGCCGTCATTTTGAAAAATCATATTTTGCAAAGTAGCGAGTGGAAGCTACATTAGGCTATCTGCCACATTTCCCTGCAATAAATCTAAGTATCTTGCAGAGTTTAAATTTGCATAATAAAAAAACGGACCTATAATGTACCTTCCAATAATACCAATCCAGACGTTGAATTCCCATTTAACTTGATGTCTAACTTGGCGGTTCAAATGTGGATTTTCATCTGACCAAAAAATTGTATTTTTGCGGTTGAACATACCACAATTCGTAAATCGACTTTCGTCAGACCACAAAATTGTATATGCAAAATTTGAATTTTCGTTGCACTTTCTGATGTACCAAGCACAAAATTCCATTCTTCGAATTTGATCTTCAGTACGCAATCCCTGACATGGTCGTTCATGATATGGATGGTACTTGAACACCTGTTATATTCTGAATTTGTCTAAGAGAAGTACGAGAATTTTCGACAACTGTTTGTAAAACACTGTTTTCATTATCTTTTTTAATTTGCCTATTTCTCTTAAACAAGACAAAACTACCATAATTTATTAAATTATTTTGTAATCTCCGAAACATACATCTGTTTGGTTGATGTTTTTCTGGGTATTTATTTAAATAAAATTCAGCGGCTTTAACATCATTCCTAACAGAAAGAATAAAACATTCTAACATTTGATATTTATCACGGTTAGTAAAGCGATCCATTTCAAGCGCAAATGCTTTGCTTAAATTTCTATGTAAATTAATTAACTGTTTTTTTAAACTGCACTACTTGAAACATAAAATAAAGGACAAACTTTGACGTTTCTCAGATGTTGAGCAATTGTTTCTCTTTGTCATAATGGAAATTAAAGCCTACTATGACCAAAACATAATTATGTGATTTTTAGTGTTTTGATTCAATCAAACATAGCCATGTTATACCTTTTTGGAAAGGGTTTTTATCAGCATTTCAAAAATATAAAAATCCAATATGGCGGCTGTTTAAAAATAAAAAGTTGAACATCGTCACGCAAAATCTAGATGCCCTAGACAAAATCGAAGTTGAAAATGTGAAGCGCGATGGGGAATTACCGGTATGTACCAAATTTGAACATTCTATTTCAATTAGTAGACTAACTACGAGCAAATAAAGAAATCGTCAATTTTGTTTTTTTTGCCTCTATCTAGTAACCTATAAAAAAATTTTGAAATTTGAAAACCGATCTGAGATACCCTCATGATTATGCAACTTTTGTCCCATTTAACCAAGATCGTATCTCCTACAGTTTCCAAGATCCCCATGTACTGCATTTTATACTGTACACACTGTATATATAGCTAATTTTGACATACTAAATGTATCACCCTGTAGATAAATTTCCAACCTATACATTGTTTCCGACATGGATATGAAATACAAATAACAATGTATTACCTATTATAGTCTGCTTCTGGTATAAATGACCAATTATCTGAAAGTGTATGTGACCTTTCCTCGGTTGATTTTTCACAGTTCTCTAAATATGAAATACAATGATATAATAATTTAGATTATTTATACAAATTAGCATACTCTGTCTCAGTCTGTGACTTCATTGTTTCTGGCTCGGAAGTTTCTTCAGATAAAGTACTTGGATTACTAACTACCTCAGGTAATCTTTGCAAACCTGATGGGCCAGGCTTGTCTAAATTATCTGATGTGGATTTCAAACTGAAAAAGTTTGGGTTTTATTATGACATCTAATTAATATGTGTATTTGTAAAATTATAATGTAACGGGCATAACCAGTGTAGTTAGAAGGCTTGAACCATTTTTTGCAGGTGAAGCAAAATTACTCATTTTTTGTGTCAGTACTTAATAATTATATAAAAATCATATGACACATCCGAGAGCTTACTTCGTTCAAAATAGCACAAAAATTCTTCGCATTGTTGTCAAAAACACTCTAAAGCTTATGAAATCCTATAGAATTTTAGAAAAAAATTAATAATATTTTGTAAAACACAGCTATCAAAATTCAACGAGGTAAAAACGTAAACGTTATTGTTATGTATGTACCCTACAAATTTGATGAGTATTTCTAATACAGTACAGATGTGCTATTCTGACGTACATTTAAAACTATTCATTGAGAAAATACTAAGTAATTTTTTTCTACGTCATAATTTCAGTGTAATCACACTAACTTAGTTCTATGAAGAATGCGAAAACACTTATATTTTTAGTTTGCATTATCATATTTATAAATTCCAAATAGTCATAAGTGGAGAGTCGGGTAATTTCTGGTTTTCTATTCTCAAGGCATCTGAAGAATGTATAATTCTTGTGGGTGGATATGCGACATTTAAATAGGTAAACGTTCATTGTTTTTGGATTTTATATTCCAAAATAAACAGCCACATAAAGATATCCTAGCTACACTACTGAATGTATTATAACTTACAGCGGTAATTGTTGCATTTTCAGCCATCTTAAGCGGGCTGCTTTAGACTTGGACGATCATTTTCTGGTACCACCTGGATTTTGGTTATACACCTTCTTATGTTTACCCATCTGAAAAATGTAAATACGTAAATAAAAGAAACTTTACACCAGGCGACAACAGGAAATAAGTATACTGTAACTTTTTTCGTATTTCAGATAAATATTTGAGATTTGAAAGGCTTGTACAAGACAAAGCGGGAATACAAATTTTTTGAAATAATTGTGAATTTCAAATTATTTACGGTCTAACTAAAAGTGAAAAGTACTGTATAAACTACACGCCCTATAGTTTTGTACATTTTTAGAATCAGTTGATCATTTTTAGTCCTAGGACATTATTTCAAATTTTTTAGAAATAGGTGTTTTCTTATTTAAGTTTTGAAAAGAAAAGTAAGCGACTGTAATTCTCCTAAATTGGTGTATAATTGTGAGAAAAATTTGAAATCTAACGAGTTTTCATGTTATTAGTAATAGTTATATTTTCGCCAGAAATTTCAAAACATTGTTTTTTCTTAAAAGTAAGATTTTGCAAAATCTATTAGGCTGGATCTTAATAAATTTTAAAAGGATTTTTAAAGTTTTGGTACCCTAAATAATCACATGATAGGACATTTTTAGGGAACTGCTTAAATTATAAATAGGGTATATGTCGTTTTTAAACTAATTTATATAGGACAAGTTTCTGTCATTTTTACCATTCGGTGTCATAAATTAAATAATGAATATTTTTGATAAAATAGTGTATGCAAAACAAATAATTTATTTATTCAAGAAGACGGTAGTTGTTCGACTAAATCAAATCTACAAAAATTAATGTCAATATTTGACCACGCATTTTCAAAATCGAATGAAATATATAATTAACTTTGTCCATTACTTATCTGTCTATCCACAAAGTATAAGAATTTTAGAATATACTTACCACCAAGCGCAAATACACCCACACTAAATGAAGCATTAAATGTTTGTTTATAATAATAACGAAATGTCACTCTATGAACAATAAACTATACATTCAAAAATAAAAATTAGCGAATACAATATGCACATAAATGAAATAATACAATACAATACAAATTTGTTTCGGCAAACGACCTTGGCTATTATTAGAATGCACTATGTATCTAACCCTTTGCTTGCTGTTCAACAACTTCGAAATCGCTGAACGTCATTTACGACGAATTGTTACAGGAATGAAGAAAATAAACCAGCATCGTACCGTATCCTAGCAACCGTTATTTGCCTAACTTGGAAACAAACCACTAAACTACTAAAGTTAAAATAAAGTAGTTCCCTCTATCATGCGAAAGTTATACCACAAAGGCGGCTATTTTAAAATTAGTCCGTGTTATGAAAATAGAGGGATGCTATCGCGCCCTTAATGGAAATTTGAATGGAGCAACATACTTGCATTTTTGGTCAACAATCTACCTGAACTTTTGGAGGCTGTTTCACTAGAAACTAGGCAGAACGTGTGGTTTCAGCATGACGGTTGCCCAGCACATTATTCCGTGGACGTTAGAAATTATTTAGAAACGACCTTCCCAAATCGCTGGATGGGAAGAGGAAGTTTATTTCCTTGGCCGGCTAGATCACCAGATCTTACTGTTTTAGACTTTTATTTATGGGGAAGGCTAACAGATATGGTTTTCCAAACACGACCTACCACACGCAAGGATATGATTGCTCGAATTCAAAACACCATAACAAGCATTTCAAGAGCCGAAATTGAAACTGCAGTGTCAAGCACCCATCGAAGATTAGAAAAATGTATTTTTAATGATGGAAGGCACTTTGAACATGTGTTGTAATAATGTTAGTTGTTTATTGTTCGTTTTAGTTGTTCTGTTTGTGTGCGTTAAATATGTATTTAGTTTTAGCAGTTGACTAAAACTGGTAACCAAAAACGGCCTTTTCTTAGGGCTACAACATTAGCCATTGAAAGTACAACATTTTCATAGACAATCATGCTAAAGTAATCCCACCTGCATTTTCTTCAGATTTATTATTATTATTATTATGTTTAATCGACTACAAGGAAAGACAACGTTGTTTGTAATTGTTTTTGAGGCTCTATTAGCGTAATAGTGTATGTAAGCAAAAATCACAATTTTGTATTTCCTTTTCTTTAAAATGAAGAATAACTAAATAATTCAAAACGCTATTTAATCCAAAATTCAAGGAAGTACATATTTTTTAATATGAATACGCTTTTTGCAATAACTTAAGAACCATTAAAGATATTGAGGTGCGATTTTCACTAAAATCTTTGTTTTTTTACCCTTCATTCAATTCCCCTTTGATAAATATGTCTTTCCATTTAATTTTTTTAAGTAAATGAACAAAAACTGGTATGATTGGAAAAAGCGCCCTCTCGCATATTTAGAAAACATTAGAAAAATCAATTTAGTCGTTTTTCTTGATCTCTGAGAAATTCTCTTTCAAACGATTCTAAGATTATTAAATTCCAACATGGGCATTGTGAGATAACCCTATTTACATGTAAACCAATTCACCAGGTCCTGCAACTGTCCTTGTGCGATCTACAGAAAAAAGTTTCAAATAAAAGTTGTGAATAATAAAGATAACTGCTTATTCGCGTTTTGAGCATAATACCTTGTGCTTAAATTTTGGGAGAAAAATTGAATTTTGTTGTTGACCTTAGGAAATACTCCCCCTTGCGGTAGAAATTGAAACTTAAAAATAATTTCCATCAATTTCTCTTGGCCACTTTACTTAATAAATTTTTTTCCACAAAGCTCTAGGTCTTATACTTTATGATATACAGCCGCGCGATACGCTTAATGGAACACCCGGTATATATATATATATATATATATATATATATATATATATTAGGTGGTTATTTACACAAGGTAAGTTGATAAGATGAAATAATAACTTAGACTTTATGCAAAGCCCAAACGATCATTTCAAATAGAGCTAGTAATTGAAAGGTCTTGGATAGGACTTTAACCTGTATCTTAGTCTTTCTAGTTCCATGCATTTACCAATTATGCCACCGAGACCGAAATGGCAGTTGCAAAATTTACAAATCTAATTCATGTACACAACCATACATCAACCTAACTTTCAATTACGTTTGGCATTTTTGTCAATCATATATGACAGTGTCAAGTTTTTGACTTATGCCAATTATAGATAGGAAGCGACGCTCAAAATTATGGCTATGAGCCAAGTATTAAATATATAAATATTAGGTAGTTAATTTCAAAAATATGTGAATTACGTCAAAGTTTGAAGAGATAGGTATAGGCAACCCTAATACCGTTTGAGATACAATCAAAATTACTATAAGACTAAGTGATAAAATACAGGATGTTCTATTTAAAATAACACCAATATTATACTTTGAATCTTTCAATATTGAAACTGCATTTTCTAAACACCCTGTATTGAATCTGCTTGTAGTAAGTTACTTGATCAGTGAAGGGTACGGTCTACTATTAAGTGTTAAAAACAAATTTGTCTGGGTGAATTGATTTTAGAACTATTTAATTTTTACGAAACCCTTAGAATTTTAGAAAAAGTGAAATCAAAACACTCTGCATTTATGTATCATGAGCCTTCAAGGAGGTCCAGTTTATTTTCCACATACAATTCAAAAATGCAATGAAAGATAGGATGTTCCACAAGAAAAAATATAACATTGATATGTAACTTTTTCTTGGGACACCCTGTATATATCAAAATAATTTTAAAATGTAGCCCTTTTAGACTTACATAGATCTACTGTGAAAAACTTTGAACAAATACACCGTTTTGCTTTAAAACTCGTCGCGTTCCCCGTGACTCACCCTGTATATTGCTACGATATCGCCGAATGCCCGATGTATGTTATGCTCTCTTATACATTGACTACCACCTCTCTGTGCCACTAAAATAATCTAAAATAATTTTAAAATCAACACAATTAAATCTATGCTTCGACTAGCTCAGTTATACCCTGCACAGAGTGAACGACGATATGATAACAGAGAATATTTACTCACACCCCTTTATCATTTCATATATCTGAATAAGACAAACAAAATTCACCAAATTTTGTATAATAGGCTAAGAAAACGTACAATTTATAATCCTACATCCTTGTAATATTGTTAGCTATAAAAACTTTTAAATCAAATGAAAATAAATATTCTTATTAAATTTGTTCACTACCAAAATTTTAAGTAATCAAAACCAGCAAATTACTTATGTTTTATATTGAAAGCTTCGTTGAACATTCAAAAAAACTATTCTTTTAACGTAATTTTTATGCAAAAAGTTACCTATATTACATGCGAGCTTTACACTTATAAATATTTGAAATAAGACATGCAACATTCAAGAAATTATAAAATTAAATTCTGACCTTGTATCTTTCTGTTGGCCCCTATGGAAGCTTGTTGAACCAGATAATTTGCTAGTTCTAGTCGTTGACCCTTAGCTTAGCTTTTAACCCAGTGATTCCCAGTTTTTCAAGAATTCTCTAGTTGCTTAAATAATTTAACATCATCACTTGGATAATTAATTAGATCATTTCATAGACCTTTACTTAGATGATTTCTTAGAACATTACTTAGAGCCCTAAATTAATAAATGTTAAAGATTATGTTTACATTAATTATATTTAGACTTACGTTTTTAGTACTAACGGCAGAATTTCACTAACTCGTAATTCACGCACTTCTACTATTTTTCACTTGAATTCTTTATGTTATTTAATTTTGTGTCACTTTTGACTTCACTTAATTTCAGATTCACATAATAAATTTGTTTAGCCTGGTACAGGCGTGCGTCTTTAAAGGAATGAATGCATTTTATCAGTTTATGTTCCTTATATAGAACAAGCTCGTTCTCTCCTATCTTTTAACCTGTTGGGTTTATTCAAAATTGCTTACTCTATGCATTTAACTCTGCACGTTAGACATAATTTTGTCTTGGGATTTGTTACCATGTGTTGTAATTTTATGCTTAGAACATTACGTGGACATAATTTTATACAGGAATTCATTAAATTTTCCATTTAGTTCCGCACGTATACCAAAACTTATGGTTCCATATTTTGTTTACCCATGTCGGACTTTACAAAAATGTGGCGATTTTTACATTTCTAATGTCATGTACGCGTTTTCCCCCAATATCTATATCTTATTGCCTTGTGAAATATGTTCGTTTTACAATAGTTTATTTTATGCGTTTTATTGCCTTCGATTCCTTACGCAGTGCATCGAGTTTGAAAGAGATTTGTTTTACGTTTAAGTATGCCTAATTTGTACTTATTTGGAGTTTATGAATGCTTTAAATGTTTCTAAAATGAATTGAGTTGCGCCCAGAATTATTTCTTTTACTAAATGTGGTTCAGCTATTACAGAATGAGCTTTCTTTTATTTTATACAAGGTGATTTGTATTTTACTTTGGTGCTTGAGAATGGTTTTAAATGTTTAGAAATGTATTGAAAAACTTCCAAAATGATTTATTTTGATTAATGTTTCTTAAGTTACTACAGAATGAGCCTCCTTTTGTTAATTGTGGTTATTGTTCGATTTTATACAAGGTGATTGGAATTTGCTTTTTGCATAATGAACGAATTATGTACATTTTATGATTTAATTGTTTGGTTTTCTTTCTTTTATGATGCTCACATAAAGTATACCTCCCATGTGACCTTGTATATCCTTAAATAACCCTATTATCATAGCAATATATATATATATATATATATATATATATATATATATATTGCAGTGGATTTCTAGAACCATCGGGATCGCCTTCCAGTCCCAGCGTTATTGGGCTTGTCGTAAAATTTTCTGAAAATTTGATAAGAAATTTCTTACAATACCTTTGGACCGCCTCCTTATTTCTGCACACCCTGGCTAGCTCTAAAACCTGCTTCTTCTTGGATACCTACCATCCTAAGTTCATTTTTTCTCACAAATACAGTCAAATGAAATTACCACTCAAATAATGCAACAAGACATACAACTTTTTTATTTACACATATTAACAAGTTTCCATTGGCATGAAAATATTTACACATTTGTATATACAGTCTCCTAAAATGTTACCATCTCAATTCTTAAATTTTTTAAAATTTCATGATTTTTATATATTTCAACAATTGTATTTTAGACGAGTAGATGGGTCCGTCGTACAACCCTAAATTGATTTTTATTCTGGTCTATGTTGAGCTCAGTATAACCCAGTTACTCTAAATGCTTTTAAACATCGCATTTTTGTTTAAAATAAAGCTAAAAATCCATTTACTCCTTACAACATTTTTATGTCATTAATAAACATTTTTAAATAATCAATATCAATTGTCCTTTACATATACCCCTTTAAATGAGTTTTTATGGTAATCAAATACACCCCCAATAAGTCAAAACACTCAAGCACAAAATACCAGCACAAATGTTCAAGCAAAAGCAAGAAATTAATTTTCTTTACCTGGAGTAAGCTTCTTCCATCGTTACCTCTGAAGATGTGTTCCAAAACCCTCGTCGTTGTGTCCATACACTTCGTTATTATACCTGGAGCCAACTCATTTCCACTCGCTATCGAAATCTCTGCAACCACCTTTAGTATTTCTACCCGGATAATTGTCTGGACCAAGCTTAACCTTCCATAATCACTACACTTCACACATACTAGTTTGAAACTTCTCGACTCGCTTACCCAAGCACCATCCTATCATTAGATCGTAGCGTGCAGTAACAGCACCTTTTATAAGCCAGCAGCCACTAGTGCAAATCACACCTTTAATGCATTACCGGTATGTTACTAACAGCGTTTTACACACTTTTAAATAGAATGTTGTATAGTAAGTCAACGAATAAGTGAGAATCAGTACAACATAAGAGCACATAATAGCAAGTAAGTAAGAGATATGAGAGCTTTAATACCTTTCCCAGTGTATTTATATGCATTTGAACACCCCTCACGGACCCTATTTCTATCGAAAAGCTTATTTTTCAAAACCGATTCTCCAAATTTTGAACATAACGAACTTCTACGTCTGAAAATTTCAAGTTTAATCGTGCTCTTACAATGAAATTCGCTCAACAACCTCTAACCGACGCGAGCTTCTCAAAACTTCTAGCTTTGGACCAACTATATTGCTTTACCCCGTTTTTAACGTCCAACCCCTAGCTACCTTTCTTCGTTTCACCAATATTTACTCTTTTAGAATCCCACTCAAGCTACAGAAAATCGATATTGTGGTTGGCCTCCAAATCTACTGTGTACTGTCGACGAGTATTTTGAGTATATTGAGTCATTTGCCATTAAATTTCATTCTTTGATATTACTTTAAGACTCATTAAATTTACTTATTCTTTATAATTATAATCTTTGGCTATGGAAAAGGCAGTTGAACCGGATCTCCTCCGTGCCGACTGTTGATAAAACCTGCAAAGTCAGGTGAAACAACACGAAAGCACAAATTGTGGGCTAGGTGATGCTGTACTTCCCATAATGTGTTCGTGTTAAATATTACATCTTTTCTACTCCTGTCCTGATGAGCCCCAATTAGGGCGAAACGCGTCGACAGGATGCCCTTGTGGCTAATATTGAGTCATTTGCCATTAAATTTCATTCTTTGATATTATTTTAAGACTCATTAAATTTACTTATTCTTTATATATATATATATATATATATATATATATATATATATTTATTGCGATGGAACCACCCTTTGCCTTAGAGCGTCAATAACAATGTTGTGGAATGCTCTTGAAATGAGAATTTCCCTCCATCAATAGATATGAAACTACTTGTGAAATTTGTGAAATTTTCAGGTTTAACGTTCTATGATTAAAAGCTAAAGCTTAATCAAATAATTTTAATTAATTCGAAATATTGTTTTAAATATTACATATATTAGACAAGTTATTCATAATAATCAATAATTTTGATGAGTGCCAATTTAGTATAAAAGAATGTAATATTATTTATGTTATGATAGTTATTTTATCCTTTAAATAATCAAGTTTTATAAAGTTTCTATTATTGAACTGGTTATGTGTACACCATGGTTCAAAATATTGCCTCACATATAATCTTAATCATCATACTGGTGTTTTAAATTTTGTCAGTGATTTTGGAAATATTTATATACCTCACAAATATGTGTGAAATAACAATTCTTTGTTTTAGGATAATCTTCAGAACTCCAGGATTGTATCAACCATGCCCTCCAAGAAACGTTATGCGGCAGTATTGTCGTCAGTTAAGAAGACAGCTGCAAATACAACTTTAAGCGTGCCACGGTTTGAAAAAATACAATATAGTGTAAACAATCAGGCTTCTAGCATAAGTACTATAAATGAGCGATCCTCCAGCACAAATAATTTATACAAACAAGCTTTGAGCATGGATGAAACCTTAAGATTGATTAATATAAAAAAATTTCTTGAAGGATCTAAAAGAACACCACTTCATAAGAATATTACTCAACCAACTTCGGAAGTTCTATTCAAAATATCTTCACTTGAAGAAATCAGCCAACATCATGATATAAAGCCTTTTATGCTAGTTATACCATCTAATTTTCAGTTAAAAATGCTTAATGTTAAACAACTTCAGACACCAATGCAATTAAAAATAGTTGATGTTAATGATATTCTTAACCAAAAACACGATATAGAAAATACGACAGTGAGATATAATCAAGAAGAACTTAAAAATAAGGATGATGTTGATAATACTTTCGGTACTAATTATTCAAAAGGGTATAAAGGAAATAAATCGATGACAACAGTGAAAACTTTACAAAGTAACTTTTTATCTCCATTAGCTGAAAATAGAAAACGAGGTGCAGTTCATAGTAATAATAATAGTAGTAGTAGTAGTGATTGTATTGCTACTAATAGTAATAAAAATGATATTGTACATGAAATACCTATTACAAAAGAAAGGTTACCTACACAAAATATGCCAGTATTATCAAACTATCAAAAATTTAAAAATAATTCCACAGCAGAATATCTCTGCCTTAACTTTAAGCGACGGGGATCTGAAACTTACGCAGAAGGAAATACCCATTTAGATAAAAAAGGATTTTTCGAAGCTGAATGTAAAAAAGCAAAAAACCGTGATGTATTTTTAAAAACGTGTGAGAAAACATATGAAAAAGCTATCGATAAACTTACTACAAAATTTCAGCGATTTGAAAAGTCAAGCCTATCAGCAGTAGAACAAAATCGTGTTAATAATGAAAAAGGTTTAGATTTACGTAGTTCTTTAGAACATAAACCCGAGGTTTTGTCCAAATTTAAAGCGAGACTGCCATTTAAAAGTTTAAGCTTCGTAGAGTTAATACTACAAGGAATTAATAACAGAAGTGTTCTTATAAATGAAAATAATTTAAAACTAATAACTCTGTTTACTAAAAAAAGTTACTTTCAAAAACGAAGGGTATATTTTATTAATAGTAATAAAGTCGAGACTTGTTTGTATATGGATGCTTTACCACTGTTAAGAAAAGCAGTGTTCTCTAAAAAACTACAAATTATAAATAAGGAAATACTTGAAAGGTACGTGAAGAAAACCAAAAAGGTACTACCGATACCGATATCATCAGAAGTTATTAAGACTAGATGTGATCTAAATGAAAAAGTAAAGAGGGTCAAATTCTCTCAATTTATAAATTATTTTCATGCTACTTTTGAAGGTACAAAAAATAATATAATTCAATCTGAACATAATTATGCTATTTCGTAATTTTATACTTCCTCATGTAAACTGAAAAATATATGTATAATACTGTATCCCTCAAGTGTGTTTTGTTTTTTGTTTAAAATGTATGTTAGTGTTGCCGTGTTAGGAAGAGACACTTAGAATGAAGACTACGTAACCTTAAGTGTGCCCCACTTTGATCTTTCAATTCTGTACACACAATTTAAAAAATGCTTTACATAGGTAGTTTCTGCATACAGAAAATAATTAATATCTATTTATAATAGTTAATATTGAAAATCAGATTCAATTCCACAGTTCATTAAGAGTGGGATCCTACTAAATTTCAATATAAGAAGCTATAATCAACATTTTGAGGAATTTGTTGTACAAATCCAAGACCTCACTACAACATTTGATATTATGATCTTGTTACGTTTATTTTCGGCTAAGTAAAAATACATCCTTTTCTGGTAAATGCATCATTTAGTCGAATAGAACATCCTCCTGTATCTTTTACCGCTTTACAATAGTACACTTCCTAATAATTTGCATTTCAATCTATTTACGTTACCAAATGAAAATTCCCAATATTAAATTAGATAGTTGGTACCTTGTTTTAGCTGTGCACGGGCTTACTATTCTGATAGCAATACGTACTTCCTGGTTGCAACGACCTAGGTACTAGAAATAATGTATCGGACTATTAGATAAACACGTGTTTCAAGTTTTAATCACCTGTTCAATAACACTAGCATTTTGCATGAAATGCTTATTATTGAAAATGAATTGTTTGTTACTAAATTCTGTCCTAGAGACAACTACGATTACTCGTCGTTGCCGTCGTAATTTTTTTTTGGGTTTCCGTTCTTCCGAATTTTGCACACACCATTGTGTGGTAAATATCTGTAATTGGAAAAAAATGTACTTTTCTTTTGTACCGATTCTAATCTTTGCCTGTAATTTTTTTTATTTTGTAGCGTCTTCCGGTGGATAGGACCGTCCTGTCACCTTGGCCCTAATGGTGAAGCGAGTGCCGCCCCTTTTTATGGCACAACTTACGTGGTCCTAGGCCCCGCTTCACATAATGAGTTTTATTCTCACGATGGTGATTTTCTATTTAAGACAAGCATGGCTATGATCGGAAATTTTGTTAATTAATGGCCTGGTAGTGAAAATGATTGTACATATGTGAGTGTATATGGATTATTCATATTGTATTTACGAGGACCACTGCAGTCATTTATTTCTAGGTATTTGTTTACAGGCTTACTAGGATCACTTGGAGCTGTAGTTTTTAGAGTGGTACTGTTGTTTTTTTTTTAATTAGCATGGGGGAGCGACCTAAAACTACAGCTTGCCATTGTAAAAAAATGCTTTCTTTTGGGTTTTGCTTTTAGATGTACATTGTAGTTATTGAGTATGCATTTTTGAGTACTACTGTGCTCCTGTAATATATTTTGTTTAATTATAAGTTTTTTTTTTGATGTTTTGTTATGAGTTATGAATGAGGGCGAGTATGGTTTTTTTATTTCAGGCCTCTTTATTTCGTAGTGAAAATACCTTGCCTACTCACCGATTGAGCCTGGTCATCACTTACTTTTGTTTTTTTTTGTAGGCTACGGCAATGTACGTAGCAATCTTAACGGAGTGTTGGATAAATTAATCATTTAATATTAACAATATTGATGATTTTGAGGTATTTCATACTAAAAATAACTTGCGGAAATCAGATGGTGTGGTAGTGTATGTTAAAATCTCACTAAATCCAATAGTTACAGAGCCAATATTTCTTGATGCAAATTGCTTCCATAATACATTAAATTTTAAAAATACTAAATTGAATATATTAGGTATTTCTCGAAACAAAAAAATACCCTTAATATTTAAATCAAGCATAACATCATTACATGACCTGTATTGCTCTAGAAAATGAAACAAAACAGTCACCAAAAATGAAAAAAACTGCATTGTCATATAGATCGATCATAATAAATTGTTGAATATTCTACATAAAGAAAGGTGGCAATCAGTTTTAGCCTTGCAAGATACACAATTAGCGTTTAATAAATTTTTAGAAACTCTAAATGCTCACTTAAGTCCTGTGAAAAACCAGCTAAAATTCCTCACAAAAAGAAAGCATTAAAACCACGGATCACACATCCATAAAAGAAACAAGCTACATCAACAATGCAAATGCTTCTCAGAAAACACGAACTTGATAAACTATTACAAAGCCTATATTGTAGTGCAAATAATACAAGCAAAAAAGAAATATTTCAAAGGAAAATTGGCAGAAGTAAATAAAGACCCAAAAAAGACATGGAATACAATAAAAGAAATCCTAGACTGTGACGATAAATATAGAGATGTTGATAACATAAAAATAGATGAAACGATTGTTGACAGTAAAGCAGAACCACAAATAGCGGCTAATATAATAAATAATTTCTTCGTCAATGTTGGAATCATTCTAGCCGACAAAATTTTACAAAGAATGTCAAAGGCAGAATCTCAGCTAGCATACTCGCTGGACTCGTAAGGTATCTATAAATCGCTTTTTTTACACCAGTAGATAAACTAGAAATATTAACTACTATATCTTGCCTTAAAACAAACTCCACCTCAGAATCAGACAAAATGAGCCCAAAACTGATAAAATCCATAGAACACCTATCTGTGAACCCTTAGTGCATATCATAAATAGCAGTATGACAAATGGCTTTTTTCCTCATCAATTGAAATCCGCTCTAGTAGGCGGCAATAGGATAGATGTATATATTAAGCATTTTCTCAAAAATTTTTGAATTATGTGTAAAAATGTTGTGAAACCGAACTTTTATGCTGCAACTGCATTAATCTACTTAATACAAAAAACGTGGGCAAGACTGAAATCATTCATGTTATATGGGATCGAAAATGTCCTGTTTACAAACAAAAACTTGTTGACTTCAAATCTAATTTAATGAGATTAATACGACAGACAACTAATACACAGTCTATAAACAAATCTTGGATTCCAGCCAACACCTTGAGGATTTATTATCAAAATGTATGTGGCTTAAATTTTAAAACACCAATTGTTTTGTTGTGTAGTGAAGAATATCATATCGTGTCTCTTACAAAAACTTGGCTTTCTGATAGTGTTCTCAATGCCGAATTATTTCCTAATACAGTGTATCGTTCTGACCGCAATTTTGTTCTAACACCAAAGGAGATTCACGACATACGCTACATAATCTCCTTATAGATTTGGTAGGCATGAAATTGACTATAAACAAAAAAGCAGTGAAATGTTTTTACGATATATATTTCACTGTTTCCCAGCTTGATTATCGACTATTGTTTAAAGAACTAGCTTTGCTAGATTGTAATTATGGCCCAGATATTTTATTTATTGGTGATTTTAATTTATCCGAGTTTATTGATCAGGTCAACCGTTAACCTACTTCACTTAAAACCAATCTGTAATGTCTATAATCTACAGTAGTATAACAACATATCCAATGCTCATGGCAGACTTGGCTCTTATATTCGATAAAAATTGAGATTTCCAAATGCACTTGTTCCTTGTTAGCAGAGGAGGCGTTTCGTCCTTTAATTGTATAAATACCTATACAAGTTTATGGAACAATTAGTTTGGTTAGTGTTCTAGCTTACACACCTACAAATTTAACAAAGCTGATCTACATGGTTTATATGAACTACTACATACTAACCGGGACGAATTGTATAATTGGATTGCGCTTATCGAAAAGGTTCCAACCACCAAATTACGATTTTTGAGATTAAAGTACTAAAGGCCAATAAATACTGAATATTAACTTTGTTCAAAAATATCCAAACGCCAAACTTATTGGTAGAGGCCTCTTTAGGTTAATGTCCCAAGTTGCTTAACACACATCTGCTGATTACTTATTTATCTAAAGGGATCCAAGTAGCAGGAGTCTCTTTAGATTAAATAATTGAGGCACTTGGTTCCTTTTCGACAACAAAACATATGGTTTCTGAGAGTGACTGGTTCAGCTTGTTGAAGGGTTATTTTTGTTTTAAATGCAATGTTTGTTGATAAAATGAATAAACGAAGTGCTTTGATACTGACTCGTGCTTTAGGAAAATCAAGTGTTACAGCTGAAACTATTAATGAGATAAGCATTAGCCATGTAAGTATTTTAACAGAGATTTTGAGGTTAAAAATTTTGTGAAGAATTTTATTTTTTAGTGTTGTTAATAAAATAACATAAAGCTGTTGTTATTACACAAATAATATAAAGACTTTTTCTAGAGTCCTTTGCTTAGAGATGCTGAGGGGTCGGGACAAATTAACACAAAAAATATTCAAACTGTTGGCCACAACACTGTTGGCCCACATACCTCTTTACCCATAGAGTATGTAAGTAAAATAAATGAGTTATTCACCTGCCTTTCTCTAAATACATCCTAAATTTGAGACAAATACAAGCGACTTTGAATACTTTAGTGACTTTGAAGATTCTGGAAGCGAATTTGACCCAAGCAATGAATTGCTAGAAAATTTGGAATCTAGTTCGGGCTCAGAAAAGAATTTAGAAGGAACAACAAGAAATGGAGAACTACTTTGGAAGAGGTCAGATTTTAAAGGAAGGCCCAGAAAAGGGAGAAAACCAAAATACTCAGGACAGACATTTAGAAGCAGAAAGAAATTAAAAGACTCCAATAAGAAACATTACACCATTAAAGGAAAATTGGTAGAAGCTAAAGTGTTTATGGACTTTTTGTGTAATTGTATGCTGAAATGTAATGAAAACATAGCACAAGAAACAAGAAAATTGTTTTTTGAAAAGTACTGGGGTTTAGAGAGCTACAATGCTCAGACTGCCTAATAGCAGCCGCAGTTAGACAACATGGAATAAAAAGAAAACGAAATAAAGCAGGCAATAGGAGGCAAAATACACGAGTTTATGAAATCAATAATATTAAAGTGTGAAGGGACATGTACATTAAAACATAGATTTCGCCAAAAAGAGTAAATACGGCTTTAATTAAACTTAAAACAGGAACGATTAAAGACGAAAGAAGTTTTAAGTGTGGAGGATATAACAAATTAAGTGAATAAACCAAAAATTAAGTTATACAGCAGATAGAAAGATTTCCTAGGTATATTTCTCATTACACTAGGCAGATTTTTGGCACCTGACCTTACATTAAACAAGATGTTTAGCTTATACATAGAAGAAGAGCCCGACCATAAAGTTGGATTTTCTTCATACAAAAGTATATTCTACGAAAACTTCAATTTAAGGCGCAAACCCTCTGTGAAAGAAACATGCAATTTGTGTGATAATTTTAAAGCCAAAATTTAAAATGGTCACCCAAATAGAACAGTCAGAGAGGAACAAACATTGCAACATGATGAACATTTAATACAAGCAAAAGCAGCACGCGATGTGATGAAGTATGACATGGAGTTGGCAAAAACAAATGTGAAACTTGAGATTGCAACTTACGACATGGAAAAGTTTTAGGGCTACCAAAACTCCCCACTAATATAATATATTACAAAAGACAATTGTCTATTTATAATGAAGGAGTGCATACGGCTTCTAATAATACACCTTATTGTTTTGTTTGGAAGGAGGGAACTGCCGGCAGAGGAGCCCAAGAGATAGGTTCTTGCCTTAAAAAATTTATAGATATGTATTTGACCTCGGAAACACAGGAATTAATATTATGGTCTGATTCCTGTGGTTGGCAAAATAGAAACATCAAAATTGTTTTACTATTAAAAGATGTTTTAGAGTCTCATCCTTCGTTAAATATTATTTATCTCAAATATTTGCTGCCCGGTCATAGTTTTTTGCCGAACGACACCGACTTTGTAGAAATAGAGAGGTCTTTAAAATGCCAAGTATGCATATACACTTTAGATGAGTTTAAAAAAATCATACAGATGTGTTCAAAAAAGAATAAATTTGTTGTTGTCGAAATGGCAAAGGAAGATTTTTTTGGAACGTTGAAAATAGAACAGTCGATAACTAACCGAAAAAAATATGTACATGGAGAAAAGTTAATTGGCTTCAAGCTCGAGTAATAAAGCTTACTAAAGAATGTCCTTTTTCAATATTCATGAAAAACACCCATAAAGCCGAAGAAGAATTTAAAGAAATTAATATAAAGAAGATAAGCAAAAGTCGTCCGGCTACTGATAATCGTTTTGGGTTAAAACTTTTTGAGATCTATCCAAACAGAAAAGAAATTTCTGCAAATAAATGGCTGATATTAAAAGTCTGATGGCGGCTCTTGTACCAAACGATGTTAAACATTTTTACAAAAACTTAAATGCAGCGGATTTTAATGATGATGTAGAGGCATTTGGTGAAAACATCGATTTTATCCTTGAAACAGAAGACCAATAACAATTTTTTCAACTAAAAACTGTTACTTTGTATTTAATATAATTTTTTACATTTCGCGTTTGTATTAAAGCGATTACAGCACCCAAATGGGTGTTGTAATACACCTCTTTCCCACCTATGTATATTATGGAGTTCTGTTCCTGGTCTCAAGTGCCCAAAAAATAACAAAATAAGTAATATTTACATAACAATGGCTTTATGTATTTTGCATTATCCAAGGACCATTAACAATGCCCAAAAGGACCCATATACAACATTTAAATTTTATCAAAAAGGAACCAAGCGCCATTTTAAACCACAACACAAGATGGAAAAATCAAATTCTAAAAAATTTATTAAGATCTTTTAAGTTAACATGTTTCCTTTAATAAAACTCCTAGGCAAAACTGTTACAAGCACAATTTGATTTTTCAAATTAAAGAAACTTTAACGGCAATTTTCTCGCAATTATAAAATGGCGGTTGGTGCCTTTTAGTTAAACGCTATCCAATTATACAGATGTTAATCCAGCAGGTGACTATTTTTATTCAATTCTGTATGACTTGTTTGATAGATATGTTTCTACAACACTACTTAAAAAAAGGTAAAAATCCTCCGTGGTTCACAATTGCTATTATTAAAAATATTAAACGCAAATACTCTTTATCAAAATTATACAAGAACTCTAATACCCAGAAAATTGATCAAGAATTCAGTGGCCTACCTAATCGTATCAAACAAGAAATTGGAATATCATACAAGTCCTATTTGAAGAACATAGAATCCAATATTAAATCTAATCCAAAGAAATTTTGGTCCTACATGTCGTACAAAAACAATGTGGTTTCAACTCCCTCACAAATGCAATACAATAATGACATATTAAATACCGGAAATGACATAGCAGATGCTTTTGCTGAGTTTTTTTGACCTTCTATGCACCCAGGTTAGATCACCTTAAATACCAGATAATGTCACAATTACTCTCGAGTATATTTTGAAACAGGATGTTCTTTATGCTTCAAAAGAATCAAGTCCAACATGATAATGGGTCCAAACATGATTATCGCTTTCCTAAAACGTGATTGTGTGAACATATTTCTCACACCCAAAAATGGTGTTAGAAGTAACAAATAATTATCGATCAATTACTATAATATGTAATTTTTGTAAGATTTTGGAATTTGTTCTTCCCTTTCTTATGCCATAATGTTAAAAACAGGTTAACTATATAATCAACATGGTTTTATGAAGGAGAGATATACATCTACTAACCAATATCGCATAACTCAATACATAGCCGAGTCTGTTGATCGTCAGTCTCAAGTGAACGTAGTATATACAGATTTTTCCAAGGCTTTTGACCGCATTGATCACTGTATTCTTCTTTTTAAACTAGATGTTTTGGTTTGTCGAATAATTTGATACTACTTATCAAATCCTATCTTTGTACAATACCATGGTTATAAATAAAAAATAATGATTGAAGTTTCTTCTGGAGTGCCACAAGTGTCCGTACTTGGGCCCTTCCCATTTTTAATCTATATAAACGATATAGGTGATTATATAGATGTAAACTATTTACTATGACATTACTTCACAATACGATTGTGATAATTTACAAACTAATCTTACTAGACTGTATGAGTGATGTAGTGCAAACCGATTTCCGTTAAATGTAGCGAAGTGCAGTGTTAGGACCTTTGCCAGAATATCCAATCCTCAACATTTTGGCTATACGTTTAATGATCTTATTTTTAATGCATGCAGTATGTCAGTGACTTAGGAGTGTGCTTTGACAGCAAACTTTCATTCACCAAACACACCATTTAGTATTTATTTATTTATTTCTCTGGCCAAAATAGCATTGAAATATAAAACAACAGGATGTCAATCAACAATCCTTCAGTCAATAATAGTAAATAAATATACATGTTTATGTACATACTCAATAAATCTAACAAAAATAAGTCAAATAAGTAATTTTATCTTAGTATTTAATATGCATGTTAAGTTCCTAGTGATTTGTCATTGAAGAATTCCTGGATGGTATAATAGGGTGTTTTTATTAAAATCTGTTTTAGCTGTCTTCTGAATATCTTATATGTTAGTTTTTTCAAGTTATGTGGCAAGTGATTATAGATTTTTTTGCCATTGTACAAACAAGAGTTTATATATAAAGATGAGCAAGGAATTGAAAGTGGTAATGTTGCATTTTTTCTGGTATTATGTGCATGATTTTGTAATTCCCTATTAAAGTTGCTAATTGTGTCCAAATGAACAAAGCAAGCACTTTCTAAAATAAGGAGTGCAGCTAAAGTAAGAATAAATAAAGTTTGCAACTATGTGTACGATCCTTCTTTAATAATATTCTGATAGTTTTCTTTTGAACTTTAAAGACTGTCGAAATTCTTTCCATGCGTATAACCCCAATATATGATTTTATAGGTTGTGTGATTGAAAATATGCATAATATATTGTCTTTCCCATATTAACGTTAACTTCTCTAACAATAGTTTTGATTGTATAATATGCTTTGTTTAGTTTTGTACATAGCTCCCTTATATAATGGTTTCATTTTAATGAACTGGACATAGTAATTCGTAGAAACTTTGCTTGATTTACCACCTGCAAGGGTTTATCCTGTATTTTAAAAACTAATAACTTTTCCAGATGACGTGGTACTCCAAATGCCATGATCTTTGTTTTGTCCGTATTTAATACTAGCTTTAACATTATCAAACCAGTTTTTAATTGATTCTATATCTTTATTTACCAAATCGATTACCTCATTAAGATGTTTACCTTTCCAGATCAGACTAGTACCATCAGCAAACATATATGTGCATTCTGTATAATGTTCGGAAGGTTATTGATATAAATTATGAAAAGAAGTGGACCCAGAACAGATCATTGAGGTACTCCGTAAGAATTAAATTGGACTTCAGAACATGCCTCATCAAGTTTTACAATTTGATTACGCCCATTTAAATATGATTTAAACCATGATAAGGGTGTACCCCTAAAACGATATACTTCAAGTAGCTTTAGAGAAGGTCATGATCCACACAATCGAAGGCTTTTGATAAGTCGCATAGAAGCATAATAACAATTTCTTTATTGTTTAATGCAGTTAAAGTCGTTTCATAAAAGTTGTAAATGGCCTTATTACAATCAGAGTTTTGTCTGAATCCAAAGTTGGTGGCATAAAATATTAAATTTGTCAAGAAATTTAACCATTCTTACTTTCACCAATTTCTCCATTATTTTAGATATGGTTGAGAGTAAAGACGTAGGTCTATAGTTCTGCACATACTTTTTTGAATCACTTTTATGAATTGGTATTACTAATGCAGTTGTTAGGCAACCTGGAAAAATTCCAAGAGAAAATGATTCATTTATTAATTGTGACATGTATTCAAGTGCAGAGTGTGGGAGATGTTTGAAAATATGTGATGGTATGCTCTTCTAATAAAACGATGGGTTTTGTAATTCGTTAGGTTTTATGGAACCGTCAACTTTAATTATGTTCTTTAATGCATATGTTAGGTCTTGTCGTGAGTAGACGTCATTAATATGGTGTCCGCAATATGCTATCTACGCCAGGCTGATAGATAACATACAAAGAAGGTTTCTTAAAGTTGTGATATTTCGAACTCAAAGTTTTTACCCACCAATTAGTTACCTAAATCATATTCTGCTAGCAAATTTTAATACATCATCTCTGGAGAAAAAACATGCCTTGCACTCGATAGTATTTTTTATACAATATACTGTTCACCAATTAATGTCCTGAAATACTTAACCATTTGATGTTCAATATACCTCGTTTATTCTCTTGTTACCCTAAAACATTTTTCTGTCCTACACCACATACAAATGTTCTAACATTTTCACCTCTTCATTGGATATGCAATAATTATACTAGATTCAAAATGATATTGATGTCAGTAACTAAATTTAAAAGCATAGTACTATGAAATTGATTGCACTATTACTTTTAGCCTAATCTGAATGTAACTGGACTCTATATTGTTTAGTTTTATTTTGAAATATATATTTTGTTTTTGCATTTTGTACTACTATGTAATTTTTCTATCTTGTAATTAAATCTTCGATCTGTAAGATAGTTGTAGTTAAAAATAAAATAAAAAATAATTAAAATATAACAATCTGAGATGGAATGAACATATTAACATAACTGCAATTAGGCTTTGCAAAACAGACACGTTGTTCAAACGCTTACAAAACTATTTAGATGCAGACACATTAAAAAAGGTTTATTACGCTATTGTTCAATCAATTCTATGTTATGGAATGTTAGTTGGGGCGGTGCCACTACAACAGTTATAACTCCATTACACACATACAGAAACATATTATGAGAGTAATGATTAAGCGTCCGCACAGATAGTCTACCGATATGATTTTCTTTGATGTCCCTGTATTTATTGTCAATCAACTGTACGTAAAAACAATACTAATACACTTTCACTATAACCAAAACTGTAGCTACTGACATGAATACAATAATTTGCATTTTTACATTTGTATACTTTAATTCCAAGAACAGTTTATTTTTGCTAATCTGCTTTGTTCATTACTTTGTAATTAATTACTTTATTGATGCGGAAACCTCAGCATCCTATTCGGTGCATTTTAGTGACTCTATTCCGTTCTTACTTTGTAACTGCCACACTCATGAGGAAACCTCAATCTCCTGTTTTGCACACATTTTCTATATCAAGTATCCGTTGATCCAAGAAATCCTGGATAACGTTACGGTTTGGCGTTTCACGCGGTTCACCGCATCACAAGGACTTCCTGAGTTACAGTTCTGGGATTCCACCTTTACCCTCGAATGTCCGCCCAGACGACTATATATCAGAGAGCCAACCTTCAGGCGTGGTAGTAGTCCGCCGTGCCTAGTAGTAGCAGATCAGTCAGTAAGAGACCACTCCTGTTCAAGTTCGAATTCGTCAACCCTGATTGTTAACTTAGTTTCGACACAAGAAGGTAATGGAGAGCCATGTAAGGTGCTACAGCAGAGATTCAGGAAGTGTTCTAAGGGTATATTAAAAAGTAGTCTGGTCACTGTAGAGCCTTGATGCCTACCATGCTGTATTTCACTAGTGAGAAGATTACAGGCTTTTATATGCGAAGTGAGGTTGAAGTATTTAGTTTTAATGCAGTTTATGAAATTGGGTCCAAAATTTATCACTTTCAAAACTTTAAATGAATATTTGTGATCCACACCGTCAAATGCAGCTTGCTGGTCTTGGTTTAATACGGCTAAAGGTAGGTTGTTTTCATTTGCATATACTGTGATATATCTATGCAGGTGTAACGTATCGAACATTTGTTGCTGTATCATTGCACTTTAAAAAGTTTTATGTTAAAAGCATTTTAACATCTCAAAATTCAACATAAGCCCATCCAAGACAGAGCATTTATTTTTATTTAAATGTTGTATTGCCTGAGTAAACTCGTTCACTGTGTAGGCTTTCCCCAATTTGTTTTCTGTGTTTAAGGATAGTAGGTTCTTATATATTTTGGATTTATTATCTATAAAAACTTAATATTTGTGTAGTGTTCTTTAAGTGTGTTACGCATCTTTAGAGGATCTTTTGTAATTATTCCAACAATAAGAAGCTCCTTTGGCATACCTGAATTACCTTGCAATATTCTATTAAGAGCTTCTGATACTTTGCTATTGCAGCAGCATGCGCAGCACTGCTTCTGAAAAGCCTTTTACCTCTGAAATCATCCTATATATAACAGGTGACACAGAATAACGAAAGTTTTTGAAATGCATAGTGGCAGCTAAGAGCAGGTGGCAGCACCGAAGGACAGTGAACATGAGCAATTAAATACTTTGGCATTTTAGTAAGCATGCATCAGTGGTGTGGGCAACAGCGTGCTTTAGCCAAAAAATGATTTATAGAAACAATCATAGTTTGGAAGCTGTGCAGAGGGAGTTACAAAACACGCAATAAAAATTTGTATTAATAACTGTGATGAGACTGTATCTGCCATAAAGAAGAAACCAACAGGACGACCAAGAAGTGCTCGTACTCCACGGAACATTGATGTTGTACACGAGTCTGTCTTACGGAGCCCATGGCATTCAATTCGTATGCAAGCAGCTGCGGCTGAAAAGTTCTGGAAGTGTGAATAAGCAGAACTACCATTACTGGACAGACACAAATGCTAATGAAGTTCATGAGCACCCTTTATATGCTAATAAGGTGATTGTATGGTGTGCTGCTTCATTACATAGAATCATATTTTTTTAAAATGAACAGGGTATCACAGTAACTGTTAATGCGGATTGTTGTTACATGGAGATGTTACAATCTTTTGTTACACCTGAATTGAGAAGAAACCTGGTTTCAACAGGATAGAACAACATCATGCACTGCATGGCAATCAATGGAAGCTGTGCGAGAATTGTTCGGTAACCATCTGATCTCAAGATTTGGTAATGTTCCCTGGGCCCCTAGATCACCAGATATTTCCATTTATGATTTCCTCTTGTGGGGCTATCTCAAAAGCAAAGTGTACATGACTCGACCAAGAACTCTGGAAGAGTTAAAACAGAGAATTCAGGATGAAATTTACAGTATCCCAGCTGAGTTGTTGCACTGGTCAATGAGGAATCTCAACAACAGATTTCAAAAATGCATTTGTACAAGAGGATGTCATCTAAAGAACGTAATATTTTTAGGAAATGAGAAATTTCATTAATATTGCTTAACAAATTTTAAGGTTTCAATTATTTACAAAATTTTTCTTCCATCACTTTTGGTTTTATTGGATTATTAAAAAGTTCCCGTTTTTTTGTCACCCTGAATTATTTGCATTTGCAAGTTATTAATTGTATATAAAACAAGATGCATCTTTAAAAACCCTATTATGAAAATCAACAGAGTGAATTTGCCCATACACATCAGACTAATATTTGCATAGCTATTACAAAACAATAACTTGATTGTTTCTTAAACGGAATAAACATTCATTGACTAGTTTCGGTCTTTATTAGAATGGAGTAGTTTATAACTTTTATAAAACAACCAAAACTACTACCAATAATAAACTCAAAAGAAAGTTTATATAATGGCGAGAGTAAACTAAAGGCGCCAGTTGATTAGCACCAATACTAGGCCGGTGTTATATAACTGATTCACTTTAGTTTTAAGCACTTGTGTGCACCTAGGAGTGAGGCCAGGGGGTGGTCACCCTATAGGCGGTTTTAAAATAAAGTTTTTGGCGCCACCAGCGGCATTGAAACAGTAAAAATTGAAAATTTTACAGATATCTGTAGCTGTCAATCAAAATGAGCTGCGTGCGCTGCGCGTCTCACAAAATGACGATGACCACACCGACCAACGTTTGTTTTAATTCCGTATCTATTTTTGGTACAGTAGCAGTAATTTCAGGCGAAAAGAATTACAATATCACAGTTTAGAAAGTGTGCAGTTTTCTATTGTGAAAACAGGGATGCAATTCGCCATAGATTTCCCAATCCAAAGAAATTTTTGTATGTTTATTACCAGTGGATGGATTTAATTGGAACAGCTCTGAAAAAAAATGGATCCTGCATGGGTCTACAAATATTTACGAGTTTGCCATGCTCATTTTGTTCCAGAGGAAATTTGTCGAAATACGTATGTAGTTTCTAATAAGCATCTTTATATTTTTATTTTACCAATATTTAAATTTAATTATATACTTATGAAACTTAAGTTTGTATTGATTTGATTACATTTTAACATAAAAGCATAAATCTTTCTTAAAGAAACCACAGGTTTATCTACCCCTTTTAATGAATGGAATGATAACTGATTTGATAGATCTTTCTTATAACAATTTTGAATATACACTTAGTAAAATATAAAATGTGGTACAGATATGTAATACATTGAACAAATTCTAAGTACAGTATTTAATTAAACAAGTATAGTACTCAACAGGTGTTCAATGAATTACAATATGATATTGCATTTTATATTTACCTAATTTGTATACATTTCCAAGCAATACATTTGAAATTCCTGCTAAATACGCATTTAGTGGCATTTTTCCGCCAGATGGCGCTCATCACTAGTTAAGCTTCAATCTGCATAGTGGCGCTAAACTTAATTGTAATTGTTTCTGTACAGAGGCATCTCTTGTATTATTGGTCTGTGGAGTGAGGCGACAGAGACACTATCTCTCTTATGTTCGATTCCTGTTTTAAATTAATAAAATACAACTTGTTAATGTATTTAATATTCATTAATGTTCCAACTACCTACAAATACAACAGCCGGTGAATATACAAAAGTTAATTTGAAATTAAATGGTAATTTCGTAGATGGCTATACAAAGACAAAACATTCGTAGAGCCATCTATGAAATTACGACTTAATTTTAAATTAACTTTCCAATATTCACTGGCCTAGTATTGATGCTAATTACCTGATGGCACCTTTAGTTTTGCCATTATACAAAGGTTCTTTTAAGTTTGTTATTGGTAGTAGTTTTGGTTGTTTCATAAAGGTTATAAACTGATTCCAGTCTGATGAGGTTCAAAAGACTGAAACTAGTCAATGGATGTTTGTTCCCTTTATGAAACACAAGTTTTCATAAGATATATACAATTAATAACATGAAATAATAACTTAGACTTTTTTAAGTAAAGCCCAAATGATCATTTCAAATCGAGCTAGTAATCGAAAGAAGGAAAATATAAGGTCTTGGACAGGATTTATCAACTTACCTTGTGTAAAAAATACTTATATTTATATATATTGCTATGCTCCCTAAATTATTCAAGCCCCATCGTTTGGGCGACCATATTTATATTGCTATGTATAAACAAGAATTGGAATTCTCAATCTCCGACGTTGGGCTGTCTTATTTCTATTGCTATAAACTCCCTCCAGGACTTAACTGGATTTTATTTGAACCTACCTTGTCGACCAATAACAAAATTTGATATGTTACCGCCTTACTCGTTATCAATTTCGTATTCAACTTATAGCTCTTCCTTGATTGTTTAAATTATCAAATCACTCCCATTAACTTTATCTTATGGCCTCCACTAGCATTTATTTGGAATTATAAAATTCAGTTAATTCGATTCTATATAATGAAACAAATATTATGTAGTTCTTGTAAATTATTTAAAATACACTTTTTAATTAATTAATGTTGTAAATCTCATTTATCAAAAATCATATACTTTTTAATCAAACCCAAAGTCACCAAAAAAAAACTATTATCTTCATAAAAGAAGTGTAGAACGTTCAAAACCTCTTATCATATCACGCATTTTACACGTATTCAAGTCTTTTGTTTTGGTGGACTTCGTCACATTCATTTATATTAAGCAAATTCAATATTCAAATAAAAATTATAGAAAAATAATGTCTTACAACTAAAAATCTAACCTGGTCTATTTCTTCGCTATTTCCTTCTCGCAATTGATGCATCAGCTAATATTTCCCATGCATTAAGCCATCCATTTGAATAAAAATTATTTTCCCCCAATTCAGGATTATTACATGCCCATTCGAAATATTGTTTATCCACACGCTTGAACCATTGCATTTAAATTATTGCCATCACCCTCTGGACTACCATTATTAACTTATACTTATGCACCCCAATTTATTGTCATCTCATTCAGACTTATTACTTCTTAGCATTTTCCCCAAACTTAGAATACCATCTATTCTCAGAATATCGCTTATTTTCCCCGGCTTCAGAATTGTATTCTTGTTATCATTCTCCCCTGACTCGAAGCCCTATTATTATTGTGCTTTAGTTTAAATAAATTCCCAAAATCTACTTACGTTTAATCGGCAATCGTAATTTTCATCTTAGTCGCACTTATACAATTTTTCACTTTAAATTATTGCGTATCTCACTTTGTCTCAGAGTGGCGCACTTCGGCCTTTGTTGAGTTGAAAACTGAGTTCGTTATCACTGTACCTGTTAATATATCATTGACCTCCTACTCCGTCAGTGGGTATGGTCTACAAACTCGTCGCTTAGTTTATAACCAATCAAATCTTTGCATTTAAAGCAGTTTCTGATGTAACATTATTTGCTTTGAAATAATTGTGACCTGCTCACAGGTGCTTGTTATCAAACATGCGGTGTTTTGATTAATCTAATTGCTTTTCCATGTTGTACATAAACAACTGATGCAATTCGACTTTTAATTTTCATATCTGCCTGTTATTTACGCAATTTTTAATCACCTCTCTTTATCAAAGTTCTTAACTACTTGTACGCATTTACATTATGCTTCTCGAAGCTCTATTTCTTATCCCTGTATTAACCTCATTGTTTGGAACTCTTTTGAATGCGTGTTTAATTACTCTTTATTATGTTTACTTACAAAATACACGTGCTTCCACTGAAAAATATCATTATTTGCCTTACCTAAATTAACTAAAACTTTATCTACAGGGTATTAAATATTTACCTAATGCATGTCTTCCTTATTCCTACGCTAACTATGCGTCTTCCTGTGTTTATTTGCGTCGCTTACAACTATTTATACTTTATATACAGGGTGTTGACTGCTTACTATTTACAAACTATCTCCATTTCTCAATTCTTTACTAAATAAATGCAGTTTTCTGCTGCCTATGGTAATTTCTCATTTCTAAACGACCTTTATTATAAAGTACACCCTTAAATAACCCCTTATCACAGCTATATATATATATATATATATATATATATATATATATATATATATATATGTTAATCTTGAGGTTTTTGCAGATGTTGTCTGCTTCGTCAGTTTTCCAGGTATTATTGGCTGGTTCTGAATTCAACCGGTCAATTTGGTGGCGTTGTGGCAAAATCACTTCTGCCATATTCAGGTTCTGTAGATTGAGCAGTGAATGAATGTGTTCCTTTGTCCTGCTATATATACTAGTTAGAATACATGCTCCTTTGCACTTGCTTGATTTCTGATGCAGCTCCATGTCATTGGTCCTGGTGTGTGTTGTTTAGTTGATCTGCATGGCTGATTTAACAAAATGCTCCTTTCTGATTGTTTAGCGATGCGTAGACTAGTAATTGCTGGTTTCCATGCCTGCGGCAGTCTTTGGGAATCATCCCTTGTGTTGAGACTATATGGGCGTTTCTCTATTTCAATGGGTTTTCGGATTATTCTCGAGGTGTAGTGCTCAATCTTAGCTAGTGTTCCAGGACCGCTAGTACTGAAGTGCTGAGCTAGTGGTGAGGTCTTTTCCTACTTCCTTCCTAACATACTAATTCTTCTGTTTGTCTGCCCAATGTAAGAATTGTTGCAGTCTGAGCATGGTATTTCATAGACTCCTTGATCTTTGTGATTTCTTAGAATTGCACCAATTTTTCTATGAACTTTGAATGTGGTAGCTATTTTGTATTTTCGTAGAACTCTGCTGTTTCTGCCTGTTGTCTTTTTAATGAATGGTAAGTATGTTGTAGTTAGTGGTGACTCCGGCTCTGATTTGGGTCTCCTGGCTGATAGTGACTTCTGAATGGTTTGATGTGAATATCCATTCTTCTGGAGTGCTCGTAACTTATGTAATTCCTCTTGTTTATTTTTGTTGTCAGCTAGTCTCTGGGACCGTGTAACTATGGATAAGTTGTTCGTTATCCTTTTTCTTCACTAGCATATTCAGAAACGGTAATTGGTTATTCTTTTCTACTTCCATGGTGAACTTTATTTTTGAATGTATACCGTTAAGGTGTTCTAGGAAACCATTGAGTTGTTCACTTGCATGTATCCAAACCCCAAACGTGTCATCAACATATCTTAGCCATAATTTGGGTTTATATATAGCTGTTTCTAATGCACGCACCTCAATATCTTCCATGAATAAATTAGCAATCACTGGTGATAAGGTGATCCCATAGGTGCTCCTTCAATTTGTCTGTAGTGTTGTTTGTTGAAGGTAAAATATGTGTTGCTGAGACAAAGCTGTGTTAAGTCGATGATTTGGTCTTCAATGTTGTACTTCTCCTTCAAAAGTACAAGTGTGTCCCCTATCGGTACGTTTGTAAACAATGATACCACATCAAAGCTCACTAGTAGATGTTGTATTTTTCAGTACTCAGTAGTTGGATAAAATGTTCAGCATTCTTAACATACGAAGCTGCCATTTCAGCAAGCGGCTGTAGGTGTTTGGCTAAGTATTTTGCTAGTGACTGTAAGGCCGACCCTATAAAACTCACGATTGGTCGTAGCAGTACTCTTTTTTTGTGAATTTTGGGAAGACGATATAGTTTTGGGCACCTTGATGATTTTTCTCGTGGAATTAGTTGTTCTTGTTCCACCTTGTCTATAGAACTTTTCATGATTTTCATTCTTGTGGTTTTTCCAGATATGTTGTTGGATCGGTGTTGATAGGCTGGTATGCTTCGTCATTAAGTAGTGCATTCATTTTGGTGTGGTAATGTTCTTTATTCATTATTACTGTTGTGTTTCCTTTATCCGCTGGTAGAATAATAATATTTTCATTCTGTCGTATACTTTTCAATGCATGCCATTCTTCCCTTGTATGGTTCTTCTTTGGAGGATGAAATGTTCTTAAGATATTGGAAACATCTTGGCATATTGATTCAGCTGTAATGTTGTCGAACTTGTGAACTGTTGCTTCTATGCCACAGATGATGTCCTCTACAGGTATTCTTGCGGTGCAATGGCAAAATTAAATCCTGTGGCAAGGACGCTCACTGTTGCATTGTCTATCGGATGGTTGGATAAATTTCGTACTACCTTTGCGTGCTCTATGGTTTTGGTCCTTTGAATTGATTGTTGTTATAGATGTAGAAACTTCTGCTTCTGTGTCATCAGATTGGTGTTCGTTTCTGTTCGGAACTCGGCCAGTTGGTTTATAATGTACCATAAGCTTACAGGGATGGTGTTGCTCAGGCATAGGTGTAGTTGCATCAGTTCTTCATTAACCCGATTCAGCATTCTACATCACACACAATAAAACAGAAACAGACCTATAGTTACCAATTATATTTGTTGCACCTGATTTATGTATCAGGGTAACTTTGGCAAGTTTTTATTGTTTATAATAGTCTTGGTTGTTAATAATAAATTAAAAAGTTTACAAGGTGAATATTTTAATATATTGACACATCCCTTAAAAACATATAGAGGTATTCCGTCAGGTCCTACAGCTCGTTTTAGTTTTAACCGGCATAACGCTTGCTCCACTTCTTCAATTGTGATGCTGTGTAAGGTAAATATGTTATGTGGGCTTTTATTTAAAATCATTTTTATATTGCTAGTGCTATAATTTGAATGATTACTCTACACGAATCAAAAATATTCCTCAAAAGCATTAACTAGTGTATGTACAGAATTTAATTCGCGATTTTTATAAAAGTCTATATTGATACTGTGCAGTTTTTTTATAGTTTGAAATATAATTTCTGAAAGCTGAAATATCTCTTTGAATATTCTCCTCAACACCTTTTGTGTAGTTTTTGTGTTTCTTTAATTTTTACTTTAGTATGAGCCTGCGATGTATTATGTTAACTACACAAATAAATAATTAGCAGGTGGTTTTGAATTGACCAAAAAATGTCTAAAAAACATCATTTTTGGGTATACCTTTACTTTACTCACTCCCCAGGAATTCGTCTTTTTATATATGAAAATGTTGCTTTAATGTCCTGAGCATAAATCAATTGGAATTAGGCATCACACATGACACTCGCCATAATGGTAGGTGCTCAAAGTTGCCATTTATTTACATGTTGTTACATTCCATTTTGTACTTGAAAATGTTCTGCCTTATTGTGTTAAAAATCATTTCAGTGTATACCTATTTGAATAAACAGGTTGCTACACTTTTATTGTTTCAAGCATGCTCGGTTGGGCAGCCAACTACGCTCATCCTTTATTTACTTTTATCAGTTCAGGTTAGATCCATTAGACAACCAAAGTTGCTCGTTATGTATATAATTCACGAGTTCACTTGTTCATATTCTTTCTGGCGCCGTATCTAGGCATGTACTTTTACTAATTAGGAATTTCCAGAATGTTGCTAGTTTAATGGCAATGAAGTAAAACACCTGCATTATCTTTGAAAGATTAACCTATGCTCAAATTTATTTCTATTCGATATAGAATGTCTGTGATTATTTCTTCAGAAAACAATTTTATAACTACATGGGTTGAACGAGTTCACTAGATATTTAGCGCTAGTTTGTGTTAGTTCTTCTATGCTAAATAAAAAAATCCAATCGGGTAGTTACAAATCCTTATGACAAAAAACGTGCTTCCTCTTTTTGCGCAATTAACCAGTTTGTAACCAATATTCTTCGGTTCTTCGAACTAATGTTTGTTTGGTCGTACCACAGAAACTTGCGTTATCGTTACAATCCATTTTGTCTGGCTGTCGTGTTGTTTGTAGATCAAGTTAAGATGAGATGGGTATAGTCGAAATCAGGAAAGAATGAATGCACGTCATCAACCGTATTCGTATGCATCAAGATTAATCAATTGACTGTTTAATAAAGATTTCAAGAAATATTTCCATTGGAGGATTAACTAGTTTCCGGTTCTGTTTAATAATATAATGAAAACAACAAAATATAAAAGCAAACCCAAATATAAAGGCGCAGTTATAAGTTATGGTTATGTTAGGTATGTTGTATTAAAAATGACATGTGTTAAAAACTGCACAAATCAACTTAAAGACTTCAGTAATATAGTTAGGATATGCGACAGTTTACTGTTCCCATTCTTTACGTATCATAAACTCCACAGCGTAAGTCGTTACTAAGCTACTTTGTTCGAAACACGTGCTACTTGTATTCTTTCTTTCTCTTACATGTTAAATACGCCCATTGTATATGCGGAAGTATATCTTGGATTGAATCAGAAATTAATGATGTGCATTCATTCTTTCCTGATTTCGACTATACCCAATATAGCTACCCATACCCTTCACATCCTGCATAAAGGAATAGTATATGACGATGACCAACAGCTGTTTGCTTTACTCCTCGACGATATGTAGCAATCTAGCAATGTTAAGAGCATCACTTTGGGCTATAAGATTTATCCAGTAATTTAAGGTTTTGTATTTAAGTGCACTATTGTAAATGTTTTTTTTTGTGAACTTGTATGTTTCAGTAGCTTCTACTCAGAATCAATTCGATTTGCATCAATATAGTAAGTAAATATTTAGTATATGTAGGTTTCTGCCACTGTTTATATATGATTATTATTAATGGATTGCTATGCCAAATAGATTATTATTAATTATGGTGCTTAAATCCATTTAGTTTTGTTATCCTAAATTATGCGGTACTTAAGGTGTGTATACTGGTGTAGTTCATTTGTTTACAAAACACCCTTATTTGATTGTTACTAGGTATAATTAGTATATAAGGAGGAGCGAAGGATATAGACGTTTGTCATTTAACCAGCAATTTAATATTGTTTTGTTATTCAAATTCCTAGAAATTATTTATTAAATAAATTTGATGAAAATTAAACTGCAGGCTTTGATGAGACTAAATTAATAGAAGATATGTTAAAGTTAGTGACAAAATACTCTAAAATTAAGCAAATTCCCAACGGCCATGCCTTGCTGATTTACTCACTACTATGAAGTGAAAATAATGAAAATCTTGATTTGCCTTAACCTTTAGTATTTGTTTCTGACCACTAGAAGGCTGTAAAGTCCACTTCTTGAAAATACATTTGTACATGGCATGTAAATTTTTTTTTATTTACAAAAATACAAAACAAACCACAACAAACATACGGGAGTATATATGTAAATAAATGGCAACTTTGGGCACCTGTTATTTTGGCATATGTCACAAGCAACATCTAAATTCACTTGTTCAGTAATATATATATATATATATATATATATATATATATATATATATATAGTGAATAAGATGAAATAATAACTTAGACTTTTATGCATAAAAGTCTAAGTTATTATTTCATCTTATTCACTATAATACGATAGTATTTATCAACTTACCTTGTGTAATTAACTACTAAAATATTTATATATATATATATATATATATATATATATATATAAAATACTCATATTTAGACCAGGGTAGAAAATTAATGAATTACATCAAATAATTTTAATCACCTTGTATAAGGAATTTTATTAGATAATACGCTTTATTAAAAAAAACCGTGGAGCATAAATTCATTCGTTTCATTAAAAATAAGAGATTTAAATTATTTACAAGACGCTTTCTATAAAAAGAAGCAGTATTAAAATGCTCAACATGTAATTTAATTATTCCAAGTAAAGAAACACACGGAAATTACGTGCAAAATTTATATTAATTAACGCAAGTTTAAGTAACGAGTATTAAACAAAATGTACAAATAATAATTGAATATTTAATTAGGATCCACTAAAAATTAAAGGGTATTATTTCAGTTGGAGTTAATTGAACCATTAGTAACATATAATATGCATAAAAGCTTGTAAAAACCCAATAATATTCAAATCGTAGAAGTGTTATTTAGAAGTAGGACGATTGAACACCTGCGTATTTTTAAAAGTCTCGTTCTGCGTAAATTTTGCAGATAATAAATGGTTACAGAGAATGTTGGAGAAACCGTCGCTTAATATTCACGAGAAATGCTAATAAGGTGGGTTATTTCACAGTCCACGTGGATTGTACAAAACCGATAATAAAGAATATCGATTTGTACCACTCAGAACAGGGTAGATAGAGACGAATAATATGCGCAAGACATAGACACGGATAATTAAAGGCGTGGGTTGAGCAACGTCACTGGGTTGCGATTGGTTGAAAATAAGAGGTAAACATGAGAGGTGTAAAAATAACATTTCTATACAAAATTAATTTGTTCTCAGACGTTGCGTGCCGTGTGTAAAATTTCTGAAATTTAACTGGTGCGAGTGCAAATTTAATAAGAACCGCGTGCCGGGCGGTCGAGATGGGAACATAGTATGCGAAATTCTAGAAACTGTCCGTTTTGGGGACAAAAGCGACGTACAGGCTAGCGATTATATATACCCGTGTTAATATGAGTTTCTCTCTCTTAGTTTTTCGATTTTGATTGAATAATTTAAACAGTTTGCTCGTATATTTTGGTGATTATTTAATACTTTAAAACAGTTTGTTCTTTACGTGCTACAATGAAAGTAATTTAGTGCACTTAGAAAAGAAGATGCAAGGTAATAAAGTCTAGTTATAATTGCGAGTACTGTACCAATTATTCAAATTTGCAACGACAAATGAATACACAAAAGTAGGCAGTTTTGGCGTATAGCGTGAAAGAAGTATGAATTTCTTTACTATTTTCAGGGGTGTTAATAATTAAATGATTCGTAAACGTGACTGGATCCACAAAACATGATTCAGATATACACAGATGAGTTCCGGAAAAACACTGAAACAACTTTAGATGAATGGTGGTGTAGAAAATTTTAAAGGCGACCAGTAATCCGAGGACCTAAACATAACCCAGTTGGAATGGTGTGATTAACAGAGGACGATGTACATTGGAGCCACGAGTGCATTAACCTTCAGGTAACTTATGCTTTGTTGTTCAAATTTTGATGTTTTGGTGTGTGTTGAATAACTTTATAATTTATTTACTTAAAATGGACAATAGTGAATTTGCACTAACAACAAATTTTTAATTTTAAGGTGAAATTTTCTTGTTTAAGTAGAAAGGAGTATTTAGAATTTATGGTCTTGATGAAAATTTGGGTATGTCTTTGAGCTCAATTAGACGAACCTGGTTAATTAACGTAAAGGGGTGGGAGATGCTCCCTTTGTACTCAGACTCAGGTCTGCCAATATTGTTAAATTAATTAGTAGGCATCCTACAAGGACTTTAATTCAGGATGCACATTAAAATGATAACAAATTTAATCTTGAAATTTTCTGATACTGAAATTTATGCTGAATTTTAATTTTGAAATTTTAATGTATTGTGAATATTGATGTAAATAGAGTTAACGTTGGTGTTTGTGGTAGGAATGTGTTTGTTTTTTTTATGAATGAGGATGTAAGTTATCTAGGGGAGCAGCCGAGGCGAAAAGAGTAAAGAGGCAGATATGAGAGGATTCACAGCAATATATATATTGCTGTGAATCGACCTAAAGAAATTCCCGCCCCACGGATTGGTCGTCATATAATTGTTGTGGTCTCACCAACATTCGAGCCCCATCGCTGGGCCGTCCATAAGATTGCTGTGGAATGGGGATTAAAGTTTTAATAATCGAGAGTGAGTCATTAAATCCTTTTAAAAAAAAAAGTAAAAAGTTAACAACAAAAAAAAATTTTCTTACCCTGATTCCTTCTGCTGCAACAATCTTCAGCAGCTTCCCTGGCTAGCTCAGCTGTGCCTCTTCTCGGATACCTGAATTTACAATCATTCTTCCTTCCCACTCACACATCATTCAATAAAAGCACAAAATAATACAACAATCATACAATCTTTATTTACCGCTATTTACAAACAATTATTCACAGATATTTACAGTTTGGTACACAAATTACAACGCAATAAGTGCTATTTTTGTAAAGTCCTTGTTTTAAATTTTTAATTTCAAACACATTTAATAATAGGAGTAAATGGGCCCCAAATAATACCCTATATTTATTTGCACACTGGAGTATGGTGGGCTCATAATAACCCAGTTTATTAATGTATGCCTTTTACCTTGCATAAAATTACTACAAAACAGATAAACCCTTGTACGCTTAACAATTCAATTTAAATTCTTAATGAAATTTAGTGAGCTTTATATACACCTTTTTTTCAATATTTAAAATACCCTAATAATTGTCAAGTACACGCATCTTTTCCGATACGTTAATTAACCATAAATAACCATCAAAGTTCACTCAGACATCACAAATAATTCCAACAGTTTATCAAATAATAGCAAATTCAAATGAGTTACCTGGAAAATGCTTCAAGTCCCATCTCCTTTGATGATGCTTTATCCTCCAGAACCCCTTGGCTTCGTGACTATGCGCTCTGATCCACCAGATATTTATAGATGATAACCTCAGCATACGCCGCGCTACCAATTACCATTCCATCCCAGCATTCAAATTCACGTATATCATACTTTTGTTTATTGCTTTATTAGCTTGTCATGGTATTAGTTGGACCTTAGTTAATTTAATTTACTCGACACTACACACATTAAGAACTACAAGGCCTCAAATTACCACGTTATAAGTGCTAATACTATTTTTACTCAATTATACAAATTTTCAATACTCACAAGCCTCTACTATAACCTCGGTTGATTATTATACGTAGTCTAAAGCGATGAAAATACAAAGAGCGATCAGAATACCAAGAGGACGCTGCTAATTTTCTTAAAGTATTTATACTATTCAAAATGCCACCTCTCGGGCCACTCTTCACGCGAAATACTTAATTTAAAATAATACTTCTGCAAATTTTAATTTAACTGACTTAAAGCTCCCAGAAATTTACCTCAGACACAATTTAATCCAAAAAATCGCTTTCACCTGTCATGTGTTCGTGCGTTATAAAACTATCTATTTCAACCAATGATACAGTCCTGTGTCGTCATAAAACTCCGCCTGTAATATTTTTATCTGTCTTATGCATATTAGATGACGCGTTCCAAACCCCACTTGAGTTATACAAAATCGATATAGCTGACCGCGTCGCCTGACTCCACGTGGATACGAACGTGCGTTTTGAAACCAATGCTTTTATATCCGTCTTTATGTGTAGCATATTATTGATCGTGCATCCCTTCCGCTCTTTAAGAAACTTTGTTAGCTTGTTTATTCGAAGCAACTGACGTTTGGAAATATTTTCTTTGAAGCCCGCGTTATTATGCATATAAATTCGACGAAGGTAACCTTTTCAAACATGCAGGTGTTCTTAATTATTGACCGTTTAAACAACAATTCTAGGAGCTTATATTTCACGGTATTCGATACAATTGACATCCTTGTCTGCTATCACGAACCCTTTTGCCTTCGGATTATTGATTTTCTATACCCTGGTGTGTTTCTTAATGCTATTACACGTTGAATAAAATAAAATAAATTAATTATGCGTTTCTATTTGTTTTTAAAACTGGTTTCTTTATGAACCTATTACTTTTCAATCATTAATTATAAAATTTACGTCAATACGTGTCCGTTTAAATTTAATAAATGAAATAAATTTTGCGCGTAAATAAACTGTTCCTTTCTCTATACAGGGTGTTTGAAATTGCATTGCTTACCCCAAATTTAACCCTTTAAATCCATAACTATATATATAAATATATATATATATATATATATATATATATTTAGTACAAATGAACAAGTCTTTGATCACTCCTCATATATTTAATAACTTAATAAACACCGTGAATTATAAATACAAACTTCTGAAGGAAAAACATTTTTACAACTACGTTAGCCAAGGTGTCAAAAACTCAAAATAAAATTTTTTGATATTAATATTTATTACTATTAACATCCAGAGATCGCCTTACCGTTTTCGTTGATACTACTAGGATAAACTAACAAAATTATATAAAAGTCATACAAGAAACCGTTTATCCAAAAATACTTGTAATCTAGGCGAATAGAACGATTTTCTTAAAATATCTGCCCAGTTTACCTTTGTGTTGACATATTGCAATTCAAACCACTTTTCAGCATGGAGTTCGCGAATGTAATGATATTGGATGACTATATTGATTTGAATGTATGTTTATTGCATAATTCTTTACAAAATATTAAGTACTTTGGCTATCAGCAAGGTAACCTTCCTGTCTCATTTAAGACTTTACACTCTCAAAGAATTCTGATAAGCCATTGTAATTCAAAGGCACTACTACTCATCACTACATATTCTGCCTCCATAGAAGACTTACTAACACATTTTTGGATGGAGCATTTCCAACCAATAGCAACGCAGTCCCTACATAACAAAAATCCACTAACAGAATTCCTATTATCTACAGAAGTATCAAATGATGCATCTAAGTACATTCTTATTTTCCCTTTAGTTACACATGACAGGTTTAAACGATGTGTCTAGTGCAATGTAAGTAATGCAAAACATTTAATAGCAATTTCCAAACCACCTGGTTGGATTTAGAAGAAAATTACGCTAATTGAATTATTGTAAATAATATATCAAATCTTGTCCCTTGATGCAATAAATAATAGGCTATATAATAGTTCTTTATAAGTTCTTTATATAATAGTTCATTTCCGGGTTCTTTAGTCTCCCGTAAATTTATGCTAAGATCTAATGGAGTAACAGCCCTTTTCTCTTTATTAATTATAAATTTATTAGCTAAATTTTTGATAAAAATCTTTTGGTTCAATAAAATACCTTTTCCGGTATGCTCAAACTGAACTCCCAAAAGTCAACTTATAGAGCCTAAATTAACGCATTCAACTTCAGATTTTAAATCTTTAATAATGGAATTCAGAAATACTCTGTCCTTGGCAAATATGGCCATATCGTCTACATAGATCGAAATGTAAACAGTTGAACTCATTGATATAAAATGGACTATATTGTGATTCTATAAATTCTAATTTGTGTTATAATGCATTGATATGTAAGTTCCATTCTTTGCCGGATTATGTAAGTCCGTACAATGCTTTGTTTAATTTATTAATATCTTATTCTTTGTTTCCCTTAGTAAAACCCTTAGGTTGCTCAATGTAAATGGATTCCTTTAATTCAGTTTATAAGTATACGCATTTCACATCATGTTGCTGCTTACATTTTTCGATGTTATAAAAAGAGTAATTGCACGACAAAGTATAAGAAATACTTCGGCACAGCTTGCATCGACCTTTAAGGTTGCGGAGGCTGCATGAGACTTGAAATCATAGGGTAAGAGGAATGTTTAGAGAATATCTGAATGTTAAAATTTAAATATCAAGACACTTGTTTACACAACTGTAAAATAACTTAGAGAAACAAAAGTTAAAACATGATAAGAGAAATTTGACTAAATATGTATATTAATACTCAGTTATTACAATTCCAAAGGCATGTATAAGTTATACGCTTGTGTCATTAACATTGTAGACATCGCTATATATTTTAACATGATATAATTCATATATTTAATAAATGTACACGAGAAAATTTCTATAGAGATATCAAAATAAAGAATCTGTTTAAAAACTCAAAATTTAACTTAATGCGAGAGTAAATCAAAAAGTGATCATAATTGTAATAATGTCATGTAACAAATGCACATGAAATGAAAGTTCAAGTAATAAACCTTTTTACCATAAGAAGCTTCATGAAGTTCCGAATGTTTACATACTTTTAGGTTATGTATTAGAGAATTATATTTGAAATCATTTAAGATAAGTAAAATGTAATTAATAATCAAAACAAAATATTTGTAGTGACAAAGACAAATTTAAATAGAGCTTAGGCCTCTTTATTTTAACAGAAAAACGATAAGGTAAAAGTTTTAATCTCATACCTGTAGTATCAGTAACTGAACTAATACTAATAGTTACTTAATTTATATGTATCCTTTATATCCAGGAAACTGAGACATCCTGCATTGGTGGATCTCCTAGTGTAGGTACAAAACAGCATGTGGTCGACTTCAAATGTTGTCTTTAACAGACTTCTGTTCCATAAATTAAACTTGTAGATATTTTTCAATAAGATAATAACTGAGCGTCAATATGTAAAGTAGAAGGAAACGAAATATAAAATTCTTGTGATGAGAGTATTTATTTTACATCATCTGGTTGTGCGAATGCACGAGCAACTTTTCCATGTAGAAATCTGAATGAGAGAACAAGTCGCCATAACATCGGTAACCAAAACACAGGTAATCGGAACATAGGTAACCGGAGCACCCTAGAAAATTCAGTTGTGTTACAAAAGTGAAAATTTAACACGAGGTGCAAAGGAAAATTAATCCATTAATAACTTACCATCTGTATAGTTATTTAATGGGTTAAACGAATAAACAACTTCTTTATCCTTCATACTAAACATCTAAAATTTTTAGGATTTATGATTAGAAAATTTACATACCAGGTAAGCACCTGAGGCAAGGTAAAAGTTCAAATCAAAAATGGCCAACAGTGCCAGATAAGCAATCAGATATCAAAAGAGAAATGAAAATTTCACACTTCAAATAAATTATCTTCGGCCATCTTCGGGATGGACGATCTCTAGTGATTATTCTCAATAATACAGAATTAGAACCACACCAGTTGTGCTTTTGGAATAAACACTTCAGAAATAACCAATAGGAAAATTTCATATAGATATAATTATTTGTACTATGTAACAAATTAGGAACATGTGGATTAAAACTAATAATCCAGGATTGTGCAAGATAAATTCTTATAGAAAATATATTATATAATAAAGAGTAATTTTATATTTAAATGTAGATATAAGCATTTATATGCTAATAGTGCCAAGCACAATTGTAACATGCTAAAATATAGGCAAAAAGGCATGTTACAATGTGCATCAACAAATTCTCGAAGACATACTAGTAGCGCAAATAAAAATTTTACACGTACAAAATTTATTACAGGCCAGAATACTACAGAGGCCTCCGTTAAAACTCAGCACATATCTGACTTATCTAGTGAAGCAAGAAGAGGAAATATACATTTATGGTGACAGTCATGTTAGAAACTTTTATGCAATCATTAGTCTGTTAGTTGACTTTAACAATTTTTCAATTTTTGTTGACCGCAAGCCGAATGCTACTTTAGATGAAGCAACAAGGAATTTGACTGCTCATGCAGATGATTTTGATAAGGATGATTATGTTATTGTCCTTGGTGGAACTAATAACGCATTAAGAGGCACCAATATCTCCAACAATATACCAAAAAATCTTTAATTAGCTTGGCCACATCCACAAACTTAGATTTAATCTGTTTCCCGTTCTGGAATGGATGAAATATTTTAAATAACCTCATTCAGACTGTAAATACTGACACATTCCGTGCTTGCGTCAGGCAGAATGAACCACTTTTATGTTGATATAAACAGTGTTCTGTCTCAAAGATTTTTTACCTCTCATGGACTGCATATGAAACAAAATGGAAAGGAACTTTTACTCAAACACATTCTATCAATCACTAATAACTTTACTTCCGAACCTACAGAAAGCTTTAATTTTAGGAACAAAAATCTTATATATATAAATACAACTCATAATATGTTAACTAGTTCTAGGTCTATTTTCACAGACTCTCAACGTGAATTTTCCAACTTGGACATATCCCATTCTGGAGTCATAACGATGAACCTACTTTGAATAATAACCATAAAAAAACAAAATGTTTATAATTCAAAAGCCTCGACGTTTCTCTATTTTATTGTGCAACATTCACAATATGCTCAGCAAGGCTAACAATTTGTTTGTTTTGTTGGAAAGCTTAGGTTTTCCCGAAATTCTGTCTCGCTGAACATTGGCTAAAACCACAGGAATATGTTCGCACAGAAAACTACTATATTATTAGTGCATCACATAGACAACACTTAAGTCATGGCAGCACAGCCATTTACTGTAGATCAAAGATTACTTTCACCCGTAATTTCGGATTCAATGAGCTACACGATGAACTTAATTTTGAATTTTCTCACATATACAGTAGAAGGCATAATTTACATGATTGTGCATATATCGTTCACCGAATGGCAATATCGATATTTTCTTCAACTCCTTGGATACACTTTTGCATTCGATTACGTCTACTTTTTTGTAATATAATCATTACTGGGGACTTTTAACATTAATTATAACAATTACTTGGATAGACATGTTATCCGTCTAAAACAACTCTATACAATTTAGTTATGCAAGTAACATCGGATACTAGAATAACATCAAATAGTAGCTCCAGAATCGACTGTATAATAACGAATATTAGTCTAAACCTAGTTATCAATACTGAATTGATCAGTGACCTTTCTGACCACGAGTGGTTCTTTTTAATACATGCATAAACAATTCTGATACTAGTGTCCCTTTCTATCGTACTCTACTCTCCTGTAAATGTGAAAATTTTTATACGCTCTTTTGTAAGGGGCAATTATCCTTCGAACTACAACAATCTTAACAACAACTTCGATTTCCTAGTCTCAAAAATCTCGCATGCAGTTGAAAAGTTCTTACCTCTTAAAAAATTTAAACCTAAAAATAAAAGCTGGCTAACTGAGGGTTTGCGAACTTCGGCCAAAAACAAAAAAGCACTTCACATTATGTATAAACATTTCTCTAACTCACCTTTCATCAAATCTTACTACCTCCGTTATAAAAGGATATTCAACAATTTAGTTAAAACTGCTAAGGCGCGTTATCTGTCAAATAGAATTATAAACTCTAAAAATATTCATAAGGAAACTTGGAAAATTATAAATGAGCTGACAAACACTTTAAATGAGTATTTTGCAAACATAGCAAAGGAACTGGTGCCAAACAACAATTGCCATGTTTTTGAATCAATTGATTTTTTGGGTGAGCATATAGAAATAAACCAAAACACTTTCTTACTTTACCCTACTGATCACCATGAAATTGCCAAGGTACTAAACGCTTTCAAAAATAAAAATTCAATTGGACATGATAAAGTTTCAGTAAAAATTTGTTTACTTCTTCCACTACACGTTATTAAGTATCTTTCTGAGCTTATCAACAAATCTTTTCCGGATGGTATCTTTCCATCTTGTTTAAAACATGCCATTGTCATCCCTTTGCATAAGGGCGGATCCTTCATAGTGAACAACTTTAGACCTATATCTTTACTGTCAACTTTCTCAAAAATATTAGAAGTACTCTTAAAAAATCGGATTATTAATTTTGCAAACAAATTTAAACTTTTTGATGTTTGTCAGTATGGTTTTCGTTCTAAGAATTCCACAACAGATGTTATACAAAATTTCTTATTTAGTGTTTATTCCACTCTTAATAAGGATCAGCAGCAGCTTTTGTTGATATTAGTAAAGCTTTTGATTGTGTTCATCATAGCATACTTTTACACAAACTTGACCATTATGGTATTAGAGGTATTGGAAATCATACTTACAGGACAGAAATCAGTCTGTCAGACTCGCTACTCAATATAATACAACTCTATCAGATAAGGTACACTTAGATTTAGGGGTTAGTTAGATTTATTTCCATAAAACATTATCATGTTGTAGGAAACTACACTTATATTAATTTACAAAATTATCTTAGAGGCTATTAAAACATGTCTCAATCTAATATAATCGCTAGTCTTAATTACAGTTAAATGTCACAAATATCACTGTAGTATCAACACAGCTCCGATTTAAATGGTTTTGTCATCAATATATTCTTGCACTGAGTAATATGCCTTTTGAAGCAGCAAAGCTTTAAGCACCCTTTTAAATGTTAGAAGTGAATGGTCTTTAAATCTGTTAGGAAGATGGTTGTACAATTTAACACCCATATATTGCAAGCTGTTTTCAAATTTTCTGGTATCATGTCGTGGCACTACCAGAAATTGGCCCGATTACCTGGTTTTAAGTGTTTTGGAGACTTCAAAGAATACATTTTTAAATTTATGCACGAAGCGCAGACATTCAAAGATTCTGTCCTGGGCCCCGTTTTATTTTTATTTTACATTAATGACTTTACATTTTCTATCCGTTATGCCAAGTGTACTCTTTTTGTTGATGATATCACTTTGTATTGGGACAGTCCCTCGTTGTCGACATTACAAGACCTTATTTCGACTGATCTTGAAACTGCACATTATTGGTTTTGTATAAATAAATTCTCCGTCAACTCAAAAAAAACATGTTGCGTGTTTTTTAGACCTCATAGTATTGCTGAAAATAAATTATCATTAAATTTAGTTACCGCTACTAAGTTCTTAGGTTTAAGCATAGATCAGAGCTTAACATGGTCGGAGCATATATCTTCTGCATGTCATGCCTTAAGAACTGTATCCAGGCAATTGTCAGAAGACACTGCTCTTGAGGTTTATTATGTCCTTTTTGAGTCCAGACTTCGATATGGTATATGTTTCTGGGGATATACAAAGTTAGATAAAATGTTCCTTATATTTAAACTGCAAAAACGTGCGATTCGTATTATTTGCAACAAACGAAGAGACGAGCATTGCAGACCTCTTTTTAAACGACTCAAAGTGTAAACCTATTTCTCTTTCTTTATTTTTGATACCATAATGCTCTTCCGCAAAAATCTACATACATATAGTAGCACTAGTTCATTACACTTGTATAACACAAAAAATGGTAGCGACTACTCTAAAATTACACCTACATCGACACTAGTTTATAAATCTATTATCTATATGGCACCAACACTTTACAATAGACTTCCAAAGAACATCAAATCTATTCAGAGCAATTATAAATTCAAATCAACAGTGTTGGCCTTGCTGCATAAACGATGCTACTACTCGGTAGAGGAATTCCTTAATGAAGAGTTGTAGAGTAGACCTACTACTGGTATAGGACATGATACTTCTTTTTTCACTTTATTCACATTGAGTGTGATATCTTTTGTATATTTTCACATCTTAGACGAGAAGATTTTATTAATGTTTCATATTTTGTGTAATATTTTCTGAAAATTTGAACATTACCATGTTAAATGGGTAAAAATAAATACTACTACTACTACTTCATTATAATCCATGCGAAATTGTTGGCAAAAACCATGAGCAACAAGTCTGTTTATCTTTTTTGTAAACACCCATCTACTAGAAATCACCCTTTGATTTGTTGGACGTGGAACTATATCCCATGCTTTCATTGCTTGTAGAGTATTATACTCTTCATCCACAGACTCGATCCATTCATTTTTTCCGGGCAAGTTAGTACATCGTCATAACTACGAGGGATACCTGTTAATCCAGCAAAGTAAGTAGATTCATTCTGATAGGATTCAGACTCTAATTCTATGCTTGTATCAGTAGGTCCACCCACTTCAACATTTATTTGATTTTCACTATTAACTGGATCTACAGCTTTCCCCTGAGAGATTCCCAGAGCAATCTTGATCAAACTCAATCCTTTATCCCTACAAAATTTTATTATTTGAGGACTAGACCTCAATCTCTTGCTACTATTCTTTTAATAATAAATATCACGATTTCCTTCATTTTGCCCTGATCGATGAGTGCAAACAATGAACAGTTTCTACCCAAAATTCTTTGGCGGTCCAGAATCCCTTAGTAGTACTCTTGTTCCATCTAGTAAGTCCCTGTGTTCGGGATTGATTAATTTCATTATTCAAATTCAAATATTTTTTTTTCTCGTGTTTATAAAATTGGTGTGTTGGGACGTTATCACTCCCGCCAACATATTTTGTCAAAAACAAGTGCATCTTATCACTTATTTTTTCGGTGTACAACATAGTGGACATAAAAGGTGCTGCCTTGTAAACTTCAGGGAATGCGGCCAGCAATTTTCAATCTATGTGGTGACTAATGGCAGAAAGTCGCTTGTGTTGAAAGTGAAACAGTTCCTCAGGTGAGTGTATTTTCGTTTTAACTACACCAATTTCGTGATATTAAGTTAAACATTTTGTACTCACATTTCGTGCGGTTTTTCAAACAATTTCTATAGTTATTCATTAACAATTTTGGTCCTTCGAGCCGGATTTTGAATTAGTTCTTAAAATATACAGTTCACAGTTCATTAAAATTGACGCGTTTTTTCAAGTGATAAATTTTTTATGCTTTGCACGTGTTTGAAAATCGGTTTAACCTAAACATTAAACTCCAAATAGTTTATTTTTATTATTAATTGTGAATACTTTGGGTAATTTGAACAAATTAATGCTGTTTATTTGATAAGATTACACATGGTTTACACCTTAACAGATGGGTATAAATTTGACATTCTCATATTTCCTTATGGTGAGCGGTGCAGTGTTGCCAACTCTTTTAGGTGCTGTGTTGCCAGATTGTGGTATTCTTTCAAAGAGTATAGGAATTTCTTGCTAAAAGGTGATTGGTTGTTTAACGGAATTGATGGGATGTTTTTTGTGAAAGTATAAATTAATATTTATATATATTTTTGATTTAATTGCTATTTAAAGCATTTATTGGACATTTTTGTGAATAATTCGTGATTTTCTTGTTTGTGTATTTGCATTGTGTACATACAATTTTCATTAGAGTGTTTTGTGTTTACGATGGTGAAAATGGAAATTGAAAAATTAGCAAATAAGCAAGGTGTTACTTTACAAGGTTCGAGCTTTGTTAAAAATTGCACAAGTAGCTCAACAAGATCCTGTTTCAGTTAAATGATTTTGAGGTTCGTTTTGAAGATTTATCTTTATTAGTTGGTCAATTTGAAGAGGTTCATTTTGAAATTGTATCTCAAGTGGAAGATAAGGATATTGAGGAACAGGAAACTATTCAAACAGAATTTGATGATTGTCAATATTCTATAAAAGTGATTTATAGGATTTGACTCTACAGAGACTTGTAGATGTTCCATCTAGTGCTAAAGGTTCACGTGCAAGTTCAAATCATTCTCATCCAAATTGTGAAAATGCTAATTTGCACAAAAGTGGTGTTAATGCAAGTTGTAATAAAATTAAATTACCGAAAATTGTGATTCCAAAATTTGATGGCAGTTTCAAAGACTGGCCTACATTCTATGCTTTGTTTCGTACTTTAATTCATGAAAATAATAGTCTTTCAGACATAGAGAAGTACCAGTATATGGTGTCCTCTTTATCTAAAGAAGCCCTTGCGATGGTTCAGGGACTCCCTTTGACTTCAGATAATTATAAAATTTCTTTTCAACAATTGGTGGACAGGTATCAGAACAAACGTTTTCTGCTTACTAGTTATTGGCAGTCCATATATAATGCTCCAAAAGCTAATATGGATTCTGCAACTTCTTTGCGTTCATTGCTGGCAATTTTCTCGGAAAATTCATTGGCACTTGAGCAATTTAATTATGATATGTGGAATTTTACTCGATTAAATCTGTTGTTACAAAAATTAGATAGTGTTACTAGAAAGCGTTTTGAAGTTGAACTTCATGATGTGGAGCTACCAACGTATGAAAATTTATATGCCTTTTTGTTAAAACAAGGTAAGGCATTAGAGACTAATTTAGTGATTACAGGACAGCCTACATCATCTCTTAAATCAAAACCAGAACAAAAACAATCAGTGAAATTTGGTCAAAATGCAAATCGTGCTAATCAATCTTTTACATTTGTGACCAGTGCAAAGAATTCTAATAGCAATACTTTGTACAATTTTAAGTGCGTGTGTTGTAAAGAAGATCACTCACTTCTAAAGTGTGATCGCTTCTTGCAATTAGAACCTTTTGATCGCCACAAATTGGCGAAGGATTCTAATCTGTGTTTCAATTGCTTAACTGGTGGACATGCTTTGGCGAAGTGTTTGTCAAAGTTTCGATGTCGTATATGTAAACAGCGACATCATACATACTTACATTTTACAAAACCGGAATCTTCCCATCCTAGCAGTTCTACTGATAAGGAAGTTTCTCAACAATCTAGTGCATCTGAACAATTGTCGGTTCTAACCAATACAGTGTCAAACATTCCGTGGTCTTACTGTCCACAGTTCTTTTGCATATTCGTGATAGTGCCGGAATTTTCAAACTTGTAGAGCGTTACTGGATAATGGAAGTCAAGCAAGTTTTATGACTCGAACATGTGTGAAAAGATTAGGTCTAAAAGCAGTTCCATCCTCAATAGATGTTCATGGTCTAAATACAATGACTATGTCTAGTTGTGGTGTGGCTTCATGTTTTATAAAACCTATACAAAATTCTAATATTCAATTTGAAATTGACGTGATTATTGTGCCTTCAATCGCTAATTCCGTCACGTCTGCCCCAGTTTCAAACGTTGGGATCATCTTAAGGATTTATCTTTGGCGATCCTTATTATGGTCGTCCCGTGAAGTAGATTTGTTATTAGGAGCAGATAGTTATTCTTCTGTGTTGCTACCTGGTTTACGGCATGGACATGTTGGTGAACCTACTGCAGTGAATACAGTTTTGGTTGGGTAATTGGTGGAAAACTGGTTGCTCTTCTAATGCAAAAGTGAAATCATTGTGTACAACTGTGCGTGTTCCATTGGATACAGTTCTTCGACAATTCTGGGAAATCAAACAAGTTCCAGAAACAGTGTTACTTTCTCCCGAAGATAGTCAATGTGAGGCTATTTTCAAAGAAACTTATAAACGTAATAAAGAAGGTAGATTTGTTTTGCATTTACCTTTTCGTGAAACAAGTGTGGAATTAGGTGATTCCTATTCTATGGCGCTAAGACGTTTGAATTCTTAGAAAGACGTTTAGCTAGAGATTGTGATCTTGCGGATAAATATAAAGCCTTTATGAAAGATTATCTAGATTCAGGTCATATGTCGTTAGTGACTAAATTTAGTGGTGAACCATTGACAGGTTTTTACATTCCTCATCATTGTGTCATCAAACCTGATAGTGCTACATCAAAGTTGAGAGTCGTGTTTGATGCTTCTGAAATCTTCAAATGGTACATCCTTAAATGATATATTATTAGTTGGTCCTAAGTTACAGAGAGATTTAACAGGTATTCTTTTGAACTTTAGGTTACATCAATTTGTTCTGACCGCAGACATAAAACAAATGTATCATCAAATTGAAATATGTGAACAACATCGTGCTTTTCAGCGCATTCTGTGGAGATTTTCTAAAAGCGATTCTATTGGAGAATACCAATTGAATACTGTAACCTACGGTGTTTCTTCGTCACCCTTTTAGCAATTCGTGTTCTTTTGCAACTTGCTGAAGATAATTGGAGAAATTATCCTTTAGCTGCTAAGGTGCTTATGTCTGACACCTACATCGATGATGTAGTGACTGGATGTAATTCTATAGATAGTGCTTCAAACTTACAACAACAACTTATATCTTTGTTATCCAGTGCTGGATTTATGCTCCGTAAGTGGGCTAGTAATCATTGTGAATTATTATCGTCGCTTCCTGTGGAAGATCTTCAACCGTTATGTTTTGATGATTCAGATTCATTATCAGTGAAGGTATTGGGCCTTCAGTGGGATCCTCGAACAGACTGTTTTCAATATAAGGTAGAACCTTCAGCTCAAATTTGTACCAAACGAGGTATTTTATCAGATATTGCTAGTGTTCGATCCGATTGGTTTATTAACTCCTGTGATTTTTCTTACTAAACATTTGATGCAACAACTTTGGAGTTTAGGTTTAGATTGGGATGATAAACCCCCTTCAGAAGTAGTTGATCGTTGGTTATCTTATAACCTACAATTACCATGTTTAGCCAATCTTACCATTCCTCGACATATTCAAATAGATAATGCACAATCGGTGCAGCTTCATGGGTTTTGTGATGCCTCTGAAGCAGGTCATGCTGCTGCCATACATATTCGTTGTGTTACACTCGAAGGAAACATTTCCGTAAAATTAGTATACGCTAAATCTAAGGTTGCTCCTCTTAAGAGAATATCTTTACCGCGTTTAGAGTTATGTGCAGCCGTGCTTTTATCCAATTTAGTGGAATACGTGTCTTGTGTTTACAAAAACCTGATTACTCCTGATCAGATATATGCTAGGTCAGACTCGACAGTGGTGTTATCATGGATCAAATCGTCTCCTCATCGTTGGAAGACATTTGTCAGTAATCGCGTCAGTCATATTCAGGATAAGATTGCCCCTCATCAGTGGCATCATGTCAGTGGAGTGGACAATCCCGCAGATTGTGCTTCGCGTGGACTAATGCCTTCGGATCTTGTAAATCATTCAATGTGGTGGTTCGGTCCAACTTTTCTTTACAACTCGAATGAATATTCTTCATTTGATGCACTGGAAATAGACCCAGTAGTAGAAAGTGAACAAAGAAAATTAAATTTGTTAAATGTTGTCCCCCTTGATGAGATAAATGTCTTATTGAAGAGATTTTTATCATTGCGTAAAATACAAGGTGTTGTGGCTTATTGCTTACGCTTTGGTAATAATTTGCAAAGTGAAGTTCATCAAAGAAAAACAGGTTCGCTTGTTATGACCGAGATTTTGGTAATGTATTATATATCTTAACGCCTTAATGAAATACATTTTTTGTGGTTATCGTTTTATTCTTCTTGTATATATAGTAATTGTCTGCTTGTCTTGTGCTGTAGTTATGTATATCTGACACTTTAATTAAGTTGCTAACCAAGTACGAAGGCAGCAAACCATTTATAATTTTATATATAAAAACCATACTATTATATTTCATTTGTTCCCGAACATTTAAAAAATTAAGGCATTCTAATATTTTACGGACTTTGGCAAATCTGCTACATTTTAATAAACATCTCATTGCACGATTTTGTATCTTTTGCAATCTTTCCAAATCACCTTGGTTTGAGACAAATAAAATGGTGCTGCAGTATGTTAAGTGTGGATAAACTATTGCTCTATATAAAGTTATTCGAGCAAAACTTGATAACTTTGCACTAATTCTTCTTAGAAATCCAACCTTTTTGCTTACTTTATTTATAACCATCTGTAGATGCATTTTAAAAGTTAATTTTCGGTCGATTATTACGCCAAGGTATTTAATGTTCTCTACCAGTTCAATATCAGACCCATCTATTTGTACATTCCTATTTTCTGTTTTATCATTTGATAACTTCTATCATTCGTTAACAACATCCATTTTGTTTTATCAACATTTATCTTCAGCTTATTTCCAACTAAATATTTGCTAATTCTTATTAGGTCACTATTTACAGATTGAATCAGGTTTATTACATTTGCACCTTCAGCATATATTAAAGTGTCATCAGCAAACATATGCATCTTTGTTACCTTCACTACATTCACTAAATCGTTTATGTAAATTATAAAAGCAATGGTCCCAAAATACTTCCTTGTGGAACACCCACTCAATTTCTGATTTACTAGATGTTTCCGTTGCCATCTCGTTTCTTGCTCCCTGTTTTGTAGGTAGTCTTTAAACCACTCTAACGCATTGCCTTTAACCCCATATTTTTCCAATTTTTGAATGAGAATATTTCTACTTATAGTCTCAAATGCTCTTTTGTAATCTATAAAGACTGCACACACTGCCTTTCCTTTATCCATTGATTCTTTCCAGTCATTTATAATTAGCTGAATCGCTGTTTCACACGAGTGTTTCGTTCGAAAACCAGACTGATACGTGGTTAATATATTAGTCTCATCCAAGAATTGCTTCAGTTGCTTATATATTACTGTTTCTAATACCTTTTCAATTGTGGCCAACATATTTATAGGCCTGTACTCTTCGCATATCTTTGTTGAAACTATTTTTTGAATTGGTGTAATTGTTGATATCTTTAAGTCCTTGGGCACAATACCATGCATAAGAGACATATTTATTATGTTTAGTAGCGGATAACCAATAATATCAAAAAGTTCTTTAAGAACTCTACTGTTTACACCATCCGGGCTGCTTTTATTTGCTTGCTTATATACCAATTCTTTTAGTTCATGTATTTTAATAATTTAAAAGTACTTAATTCCTTCAGGCTTATGCGTATTGAATCGTGAAACTCAAACTTTTCAATACCAATTGATGATGTAATTTCTGTTATACTATTTATGAAGTAAGTATTGAAGTTTTCAGCAATAGTTTTGTCATTAGTTTCTAGTGTATTCTCAAATATAATGTGCTTACTATTTTGAATACGTTCGGTTTTTAATACAAGTTTTAAAGTCTTCCACATTTTTACTGGGTTACCTTTATTTTCATCTATTTTCTTTTCATAATATTTAATCTTAGCTCTACGGATCATGAATATCACATTATTTCTGCATTCTTGGTATGCTTTCCAATCTTCCATACTTCTTGTGAATGTAAATTTTTTATAAAATTTATTTCGTATATTAATTACTCTTTGTATTTCTCCATTAAACCATAATTTTGAACTATTGTGTGACACCTACTTGTCATATGAATTATGGTCAATTGCATTTTTAATGTTTGTGTAAAATGTTTTATAAAGTTTATCGATGTTGGTTATTTCATACTTCCAATCTGCCAATATTAACTCGTTCTTTATGGCCTCATAGTTAAAAATTTTCTTTATTTTGCTTTCTGCATCAACTTGGAGTTTTTGTGTGATGTGACTAATGTCTGCAACAACAATACTATGATCTGTAACTTTTGGAGTGTGCCATACTGTACTTTTTAATCCATTATTATTAGTTATCACTAAATCTATTAATTTTTCAGATTCCTTAGTAATTCTTGTACTCTCAGAAATTAGTTGTACAAATCCACAGTCTTTTACAATATTTTTTAACTTAATTGTATAGAAATCATTTATTTTATTCCAATAAATATTATAATCCCCAATCAGAATGACATCTTAACTACCACGTGATTCTACTAGTTCTTCTAACAAATTTTCCAACAGGTTTAGAAAATTTGCACAACTTCCACTTGGTGAACGGTAAAACACAGCTATATTTATACTTCTACTATTCAACTTAATATTACCAACAATACCCCAATATTCTAAATGGAGGCTATACTCTTTTAATATTTCAAACTGTAGAAATGACTGATAGTAAATTATGACACCGCCTGTGTGTCGTGAACTAGAATCAACCCTACCTAAACTGTATCCTTTAATGCATATTTCATTACTTTCAATACAATTTGTCAGATGTGTTTCTGTTAAACATACAAATATTGGTTTTTCTCGATTGATTAGCTGTTGTATTTCGTCAAAATGTGTAGTTAAGCCTTGTGTATTTAAGTATAAAATTATTGACTTATAGTCTGCTGTTATATTTAAACATCTAGAAGGTAATTGCTATATGTAGTTTATTTTACGCTTTTGTAATTCAATAATCCTTTTAAAACATGTAAAATTATAGTCCCATACTGTATGTTGTTCATTTAATTCTATATTTAAACGACTTTTTGCTTCCACACAGTTAATACACTTAAATTGACTTTCTTGACAATCTGCTTCATTATGAGATTGTGCACACCGTGGGCACACTACACTCCCTTTGCATTCTTTGGCAATATGCCCAAACTTACAACACTTATAACATCTTTTTATTGCCACATGCTCTAATACCTTACATCTCCTCCATCCTATTCTCGATAGTTCTTCTCTTATAATGTATTTAAATGTATCTGTATCCACTTCTACAATAATGTTGAATAACCCTTTAACAATTTTGGTTTCATACTTAATATTCATTTGAAAATTTTGTTTATGCTCATCTAACTTATTTTGATTTATTATTTTTTTGTAAATGCCTTCTTTGTGACTTTCATCTACTCCTATAATTTTTATCATTGGAAGTCTTTTTAATGGAATCTTTACTGTATATTCTTCTCCCATTTTTTGTGATATAGTTTTCTTCATCACTTCTACTGCCCTATTATTTTCACATTCAATAACAATACCACCATTTTTGGTAGTTTTCCCTACACTTACTCCAATTTCTAAACTAACAGGGTCAATATTATCTTTCAATTTTTTAAGGATTTCCTTAGAGTCTGTTTTTCCACCAATTTTATCTATTATTACTATAGGAGGTTGAGATACATTCCGTTTAGTGACTGCACTGTACAATTTATTAACATTGAGTTCTGCCTCTGGACACTTTTGTTCGAATAATTTATTTTTTATTTCTACCAAGTCTTTACTCTGTTCATCAAACTTTTTTAAAAGTTTGTCATGAGTTCTTTCCAGGGATTGTAATTTTTGCATAACTTCCCCAAGTACATATTTCGTCTCAGTCACTTGCTTTTCACACTTTAAACAATAAAATTTTAAAACTATTCCTTTTTTTAACTGCATACATCTTATTTCAGAACTTGATAAGTCTGTACAGTCAAAATGTACTATTTTTGTACACCCATCACACTCACAACATTTGTCATCTTCTATATTTAGATTACATTCCCAACAAACTTGCATATTATACCCTTATTATTAATACTTTTACCAAAAATATGTTTGCATATTTTCAAAATAACTTTCTTTCAATTTGCTGGGTTCAGTCCTGTACAATAACAAAACAATGTGGCAATTGTAATTGCAGAGATAAGAGCTAGTTATTGTGTAGATAACTGTTGATAATAACCAAAAGTTTGTATACTACCAATTTAAAATGTGCTAGTTATCTGTTGATATCATAGTTGTGATGCACTTTTTATAAAAAAAAGTTTAGTAGTTTGAAAGCCTGTGTAGTTAGCTCTAAGATGATACCAAATCTGATATATAAATAGCACTTTTTATCAGATAACTTTAATATACTTTGAGGAGCACATTAACACTTTGTTAACAAAACCAATCACTTCACAAGGTGAATACCAGAAAGGAAAAGTGTGTGCAAAATCAATTCAAAAATTGGCTCCGTTTATCGATTCTGATAACCTTGTACGTGTTGGTGGTCGTTTACGACATTCTGAATTATTATATGATGCTAAGCATCCTCTACTACTTCCTCGAGATCATAGACTCAGTGAGTTGATTGTAGAATATACACACCGTAAATATCTACATCCAGGTCCTCAAACTTTAGGTTATTTGATTTCTCAACAATTTTGGGTGTTGGGTTTAAAACGTGTTATTAATCGTGTTCTTTCAAAGTGTGTTCAGTGTTTTAAAGTCAAGCCTACTTCATTGTCTCCGTTAATGGGTGACTTACCTGCTCCTCGAATTTCTCAAATAAAACCATTTAGTCATGCTGGACTAGATTTTGCTGGTCCTCTTGCTATGACTTCAAGGCGTGGTAGTAGAGGTGCAAAACATACCAAAGTCTACATTTGCATTTTTGTGTGTATGGCCACAAAGGCTTTACATATTGAACTGGTTTCTGAGCTTTCATCTGATGCTTTTCTTGCTGCCTTGCGGCGCTTTATATACGACGAGGTCGTTGTTCCGATTTGTATAGCGACCAGGGTACCAATTTCGTCGGAGCATCAAGGTTGCTCATTGCTTATGCTCAAGAGGTATCGGGATCTTTAGCCATCAACTGGCATTTTAATCCTCCCGCCTCACCCCATTTTGGTGGTATCTGGGAAGGAGGTGTTCGGTCCATCAAGACTGACATATAGAGTTATTGTCGATCAAGTGTTGACGTACGAAGAACTTTTAACAGTGCTTGTTCAAATTGAGGCTGTTTTAAATTCTTGTCCTTTGTACAGTCCCAGTTGAAATCCAAATGATCTATCGGTCCTTACACCTGGACATTTTCTTACTTTGGAACCGTTGACGTGTCCTCCGGATCCTGACATTACAAATCTGAAACTTAATAGACTTTCTAGGTGGCAACTGTTGCAGAGAATGCACCAAGACTTCTGGAAGCGTTAGTCTTCAGAGTATCTCCATTCTTTACAACAGCATGAGAAATGGATAAAATCCTCTTCCCATGTTAATATTCATGATTTGGTGTTAATCAAAGATTCCAATTCGCCCCCACTACAGTGGAAACTTGGTCGAGTAGTTGCTATTTTTCCAGGTCGTGACGGGGTAGTTAGGGTTGCTCGTGTGTGCACTCAAAATGGCGAATTAGATCGTCCATTAGTTAAGTTGTGCCCACTACCACTGTGTAATTAGTCATATGTACAATCATAATTATTTATGTGTGTAGAATCACATTTTGTTCAAGTTACATTTTGTATTCATGTGTTCAAGTATATTGATGTACATTCATTTATTTATTTTCAATTAATTAAAATAACATTGCTTATTTTGGTGAGCGGTATGTTCAGGATTGATTAATTTCATTATTCAAATTCAAATATTTTTTTTTCTCGTGTTTATAAAATTGGTGTGTTGGGACGTTATCACTCCCGCCAACATATTTTGTCAAAAACAAGTGCATCTTATCGCTTATTTTTTCGGTGTACAACATGGTGGACATAAAAGGTGCTGCCTTGTATACTTCAGGGAATGCGGCCAGCAATTTTCAATCTATGTGGTGACTAATGGCAGAAAGTCACTTGTGTTGAAAGTGAAACAGTTCCTCAGGTGAGTGTATTTTCGTTTTAACTACACCAATTTCGTGATATTAGGTTAAACATTTTTGTACTCACATTTCGTGCAGTTTTTCAAACAATTTCTATAGTTATTCATTAACACCCTGATTGGTTTCTCCACCATCCCAATTCTGTAGCGGAGTATAAGCAGAAGTCTTTCTATGTCTAATTCCATAATCCTCAAACAAGGCATTTAATTCAGTATTACAAAATTCAAGAACAGTATCTGTTGAAATTTCAATTATTTCAGATTCAAGTAAATGCTCCATCTTAGGTTTTAATTTTGAAAAGGCACCAATAACTTTGTGCTTATTATTCAGTGGAACCATGATATACCTATTGTAATTATCTATAAAACTTAAAAATATCTTTCCTCCCATAGAGGGAAGAGGTGAAGGTTCCCAAAAATCTAGCACTAGGAACACGCAGCTTTCACCCAGATGAGTCGGAATCGCCCTTCTTAAATATTATACTATTGTATAAATGGTACCACCCTCCTCCTTACTACCTCCTATTAACAACTCAAAATTTTCTCTTAATCCATCCCTCTTTGCTCTGATCTTCTAGTAAAGTTTTAAAATTCCTGGATCGGTGACTTATAAACAATTTATAAGTACTTCAGTTCCCGTCAAAAGTTTCCTGCTATTCAAATGAGTTATAGTGTGCAATAGACATAACAAGTTTAAAGCAATGAACACCTGGTATTACGCTTAACGATCATTCTAATTGTCAAAATTGTCACTACTGGTCAACTGAAAATCCTCACTGGGTGAGAGAAGAACATACACAATATCCTCAAAAAGTTAATGTTTGGGAAGGTATTGTTGGAAACCATATCACTGGTCCCTTTTTAATTGAGGGCAATTTGAATGGCGATAATTATTTAACACTACTCCAAAATAATGTCGTGCCAACTTTAGCAAATTTATATGCTGAACCAGGCAACCCTGAAGATCCAGTGAATACGATATGGTTCTAGCAAAATAGAGCACTGCCACATTACCAATGCAATGTCCGACAGTACTTGGACGCATATTTTTATTTGGTGGATAGGGAAGCGAGAATTGATAGAATGGCCAGCCCGATCACCTGAATCTTACGTTATTAGACTTCTTTTTATGGGGACATGTAAAGAGTATTATGTACAAAACTAAGCCATTTTATTTAGATAACAAAAGGACAAATAATGCTCGAGATTTTTATTTAAGATTAGGACATTGCCAAGACTATCGCGGCAAGCAATTTGAACATCTATTTCATTGACATTAATGGTTTTTTTTTTTAATTATGAACACATAAACAGTATTACTTATTAGATGAGTGTATTGTAGCAAATTTCGGTAATAGGATGATTTTATTTTTTTATGTTAATTTTTGTAATAAATGTGAAAACAATAACATTTTTGAATAGAGAATGAAGAGACATTTCAAACGATATATAACAATCCCATATTTCCCATTTAAAAAATGGGAGTTGTACTGTCACTCGAAGGGGGTTCAATGTAGGGATCACATTTTTTCGTTGCAGAATGTCAATTCATACTCTAAAATTGATGTGTTTCATATTTTCTATAAATATGTATAGTTACCGAAATAATGAATTTATTTCATTTGGCTGTTTCACACTGTATACATGTACTTGATTTAGATCAGAACATTATTATACACTAGCTTTGTACTCCGAACGCATAACCTCACATCCAACTGTGTCTTCATTTGTATTGTACAATTCAATCTTGAAAAAGAAAAAATTTATATTTAAAAAGTTATTTCAAGATTATCGTATAACTTTCAGAATAAAAGTTAATAATCTGCATATTTTAAATAAAAATTTATTACAGTAGATATCTAGATGGAAGTATAAAAAGTTATGGCCATTAAATCTTATAATTGATAAGATCTTATTACAGTTAAAATTAGTGTTAAGTGAATGAATGTAGAGTTGCTCTCAAAGGACTGGGATCGTGCAACAATATAAGAGTGTGTCGGCTAACTACAGTGGTACGGGAGTGGGTTCCTATGAATAAATGAGAAAAGACAATAAAGAAATTTGAAATAAAAATAATAAATAAAAGGGCTGAAACACAAAAAAAAAGGTAGTTACATTATCACTTACCTTGAAAGGCTTTTGTAATTATCATAAAGAGGGCGCGAAATCGTCCGTCACAGTAATTCCTTTTAATTTTATCCGTACACAAAAGACGGTTATTCCACACAGGTCTCCATTGCTTTGGTTTTCTAAATTTACCATGTAATATGTTACTTCTTTTCAAATATCTTACAATACTTATCAAGTTTTTGTCAAATTTAAATCCTCTTCCAAATAAGATTCCACCACTGGGGTAGCTGGATATCCTTTACAAATGTACCTGAATACCTAGTTTTTAAATAAATTCAGATAAACATCTAACCCATTCCGAATGGACCTGCACCTTGAAGAAGTTCTAGATTACTAGAACGGTGGAATGGCATGCGTGTTCCAGTGATCTAAAGAACCAAACTACAGGTACAACCATATTAATAGGGTCTTAAGTGAGGAACCAGACTAAGACAGGTCCCCGAAAGAGGGCAGCAGCTTTATCGGTACTTAGAGTGGTAGAGACCATAGGAGGTGGTTCCGGGGCGTAGTTGGTATGTGTGTGACAATTACGCCCAAGGTCCCGGGTGTTGTCACGCACGTTAAAGATCCCTACCTCGCTTGGAACAACAAGGGTTCGGCAAAATTCCAAATTTTCCAGGTTAAAAAAACTCGCGTCCTGGCCAATGTAGTATCTTCCGGTGGAGAATTGGGAAAATCACATGTAAGGTAGAGACCATAGGGGTCGGTATAGCATTCTAAGACACACTACTGCGATGTGGAAGGCAACGGGAAACCACCACATTACCTCCAGAGTACATAACGTACTTAAATTGTTATTAAAGATGATGGCATCATCTGGGGTAAAAAATTCCTGAGTTAGAATAATCCCACATTCGGATCTCCGAGAAGGGACTACTTCAGGGGATGTGATCAGAAAGTATAAAATAGAAGTAGTGAACATTTTGCGAGTCGGATCGTGGAATGTCAGATGTATTAAGCAAGTAGCATTAGACATAGTAGGGATCAGCAAAGTTCCATGGCAAGAGGCGGGGGGTTTTTGGAGCGGAAACTTTAGGGTAATTCATAGAGCATCAGAGCAAGGAAATTCGGGCGTGGGGATTGTAACGTGCATTTTTAATCGTTTAACATTTTACGCTTTTTCTCAATTCGTAAATACCTTTCTGCAATTACTATTTCTATATTTTATATTTATTAACCCGTTGGCGAAGGCGTCGTATTATATTGACTGGATTGCATCATTCTTGTCTTGCCGTTAATATAAATTTTGTTCCTTGTGTGGATATACAAGTTTAGATAATAGTCGATAAGAGGTTATGGTAACAACGAGTTTATATAAACAGATGAACAGTTGTAGTTTGTTCTTGGTTCCTAGATATTAATTACGTGAAAAGTACTGTTTCCTTGTTGCTTTAAAAATAGTGAGAATTAATGCAGTATAAATTCTCGAATTGTGTTTTTAGTTGTCTTTCTTGTGAAATGAAAAGTTGTATATTAACTGTAGCAGCGTAGTTCTGTTTACGATTTAAAGGAAATATGCTTGATATGTAACGTGCTTGACGTGCTTGTTTACGGAACACGGACGGTTTTAATGATATGCGTTGCTTTACTAATTGTGTTTTTTTGTGGCGTTGTCCTTTTTTATTTGAGTAGTTCATACTTTGGATTATCCAAATACAGTTGATACTGTAGTTTCTGAATTTTCTAACCCCAAAGAATCTACAACAGATCTTTACTTGCGCAAATTTCGTTATTTGCAAAATATAACAGGTTACCGGTTTACAAAGGTATTGGTTGGGGTTTCTCACTGCTTTTTGGGATGTTTATGAAGATAATAAACATTTGGTCCCAGTTGAAATTAAACTAGTGCTACAACATATTTCGAAATTATTGCCTCAGGAAATAGAAGTAACAAGAAATTTCTCAATGCTACATAGTTCCGTCGCGTGATAATGTCTGTTGCTAACACCAGTGAAATACGTAGGTGTGATTAGGGTAACGTGTGATAAGTTCCATCAACACCCTCCCAGTAAAGGGTGAAGTGCTTCGCTAGTGCAGGACCTCGTGAATCCCACACTTCAAATGCAAGGAAGCGTTCCTGAAGGACTTTTCGTAAGTTGAACTATTTCCTACTTATTATTACTTTAAATATCTATCCGTTGTTTTGCCATATCTTCGTCGTTCTGATACCTTTTACAATAGACTTGCCTGCGATTAAGAAAAAAAAAAGAAAGAAAGAAAAATCCATACTACTGAATTACTCATATCAATTGTGTCTTACCTATTTATCTTTTGTTAACATTTTGTCTGATTTATGTTTAATTGGTGTGTGAAGAAACGTTTCTGCTACTCCCTAATAGTACCTCACTTTGTGATAAAAATTTCTGTAATGCTTTTATCGTGCTTATAATATATAGTTTATCTAAACAGTTTTATTTACAATCTACATAGTACTGAATAACTTAGACTTTTCATTGCTGCCATGCTTTTTCTTTATTTCAGGTTTGCAGGACTAATCATTTTTATTGCAGGTTTGCTATTCTAATTTCTTTTATTGCAGGTACTGTTACTAACTCCTTATTGCCGCATACATCATATGTCAGTCTGCTTTCTACAACCCCCCCTCTAATCTCCGATTGAGCACGGTCATTCCTTGATTCCTTTGTGTTATGCACGGCCACGAATTAACGTAACATAAATTTGGCGCCCAACGTGGCTGCCACGAAAAAAACGTAACAGGATAGTGTAGAAAACTATTTACAAAAGAACGAAAGAGTACTCATGGTTAGATTAAAATCTAAACCAGTAAATACAGTAATAATACAAGTGTAGATGCCCATCTCTAGCCACAGTGAGGAAGAGGTAGAAGCGATCTACAAAGATATCAAAGACATACTAAGAGATGTAAAAAGACATGAAAATTTAATAATTACAGGGGATATTAATGCAGTGGTAGGTGTGGGTAGGGAAGGAGCGGTAGTAGGCTTATTTGGTCTAGGCACAAAAAATGACAGGGGAAATAAGCTGTTGGAATCTTGCAACAAGAACAATTTAACCATCACAAACACATCATTACAAATACTCCCTGTATGTTTGTTGTGGTTTGTTTAGCATTCTTCTTAATCTTCTTTGGGAATGAAACCACTCATAGAATTAAAACAGTATTTAGAACCAACAATACACTAAGAGCACAATTAACAAAAACAAAACCCAAAAACGCAATACAAAATTCAAAAAACTGTATCTACAAAATACCGTGCGAATGTAATAAGTTTTATATAGGAGAAACTTCCAGACCATTTGAAGTTCGATTAAGAGAACATAAATCATATATAAAAAATAGAAAATTTGAAAAATCCATGCTTTGCCAACATGCATGAGACTCCAGTCATAAAATAAAATGGGAAGATGCAAAAATTATCGACAAAGAAGAAAACCACCAAAAACGCAAAATCAAAGAAGCTGCCTATATAACCCTACATAAAAATAACTGCGTTGCAAACGAATCCGTGACTTTCAGTAAACAATGGATTCCATTACTAAAAGAAATAACAAATGAAGATCAAATGCCCACAATATCTAGGTAGCATTGCAAGTTTTTCCTGGGTTTTCCTTGCGATATTAACATGAAATACAGCCTACATACATGATTTCTATTTATACATACAATAACTAATTACATAACAATAAGCATATTAACTAGAAAACCATTATTTCGCAAATTATAAATGTTGGGGATCTTGGTAGCCACAGGTTGCTTAACCCCTTCACTGAATCTCGGTAAATAAGACATAAAATCAGAAATCTCTCAATTGTATAAATAGAAACATGTTAAAAATGTTTCCCAAATTATTGAATTTATATAAAATTCACCAATAAAATTAATCAGCTGATTTCACGTTAAGCGTATTGGCTACCATAGGAAAGTCGATCCCAGGTCGCAACACAAATTGAAGGCAATCATTCTTTTAAACTTTAAAAATTTTGCTTAGTGTACTCAAACCAAATATTTCAAACATCAATAAATCAAAGTAACCTTCAATTTATGTCATAAACGTCAAACTTGAAGTTTTTATTATTTTGACAACGATCCTAGGTCATGGATCGAAACGTAAATAAAATAGATTTTAAAAACTATGAGTGGTTTCATTCCCAAAGAAGATTTAAGAAGAACATCATTACAACATCATGCTAGAAGATGATACACCTGGAAGATGCCAGGAGATATAGGAAGATATCAAAAAGATTACATTCTTGTTAGACAACGGTTTAGGAATCAAGAGAAAGACTGTAGAAGCTATCCAGAAGCAGATATAGACACTGACCACAACATCGTAATAATGAAGGCCGCCCTTAAATTAAAAAAATTGAAAGAAAAAAAACGGAATAAGGCACTTTGACTTTGAGAAACTAGAAGATAAAGATATCCATGAAAGATCTGAAAAAAAGAATTGCTGAAAAATATTGGGAAATTTCTGATATTAAGGAAGTAGAAACAGAATGGAATAACACTAAATCCAGCTTAGACATAGCGGCCAGAGATATTCTGGGGTATACACGAAAGGAAAATAAGAAACAATGAATAACAAAGGATATCCTGAATTTAATAGAAGAAAGATGGAAATTTAAAAATAGATCAAACGAAACAGGAAAACAGATACAAAGTAATAAAATGGGAAATTATTTGCAAATGCAGGAAAGCTAGAACAATGGATTGATTGAAAAGTGCAAAGAGGCACAAATTAAGAGGGAACTAGGAAAGACAGACGAAGCATACAAACTAATTAGAATGAAATTTGGGGATATAACACTAAATAGCAAAAATATAAGGGATGCGGGAGGAAACATCATTATAGAAAATGTAGAAAAGTGGTTAGATGGCAACAATATATAAGGAATTTATATGCAGGAGAGAAACTAACAGCATTAGCACAGGAATCAGACATTGAAGATTATGACCTGGGATATCCTATACTGCGAGTTGAGTTTGAATTAGCATTAAAGGATGTAAAAAATGATAAGGCACCGGTATAGTTAAGGTGCGAGCAGAAACTCTAAAAGCCAGTTGACAAGCAGTAACAGAACGTCTCTTCCAACTTGTAAGATATATGAATGAGACAGGCGAGATACTCAAAGATTTCAAACGTAACATCATAGTCACTATATCAAAAAAGAGAGGCACGGACAAATGTGAAAATTTTCCAACAATAAGTTTGACAGCACACGTGTCAAAAATATTAACTAGAATTGTGCAAAGACGAATGGAAAAACGGGCGGAAGAAATACTATTAGAAGACCAATTTGGGTTTAGGCGAAACAGGGGAACACGGGAGGCTATTTTAGCTCTGAGAGTGATAATAGAGAAAACAATAGAAAAAGGGGAAAGCGTGTATATAGGGTTTGTAGATCTGGAAAAAGCATTCGACTATGTAAAATGGAAAAAAATGTTTGAAAGGTATAACATGGCTATGTTTGATTGAATCAAAACACTAAAAATCACATAATTATGTTTTGGTCGTAGTAGGCTTTAATTTTTATTATGACAAAGAGAAACAATTGCTCTAAAAATTTTAAACTCAATTTTCAGTGGTAATAAAAACAATAAAAAACGTAGAAAATTGAAAATAAATCTGTATTAATCAGAACTTACATAACTATGCATTAACAAAGAATAAATACAAACTGGCATCTATTCAATACAAAATATTATTTAAGCTGTTTTAAGTTGTCATTCATGTTCAGACAATTGCAAATTAATTAACAATCAAAAATCAAAAATATTAACTAGAATTGTACAAAGACGAATGGAAAAACGAACTGAAGAAATATTAGGAGAAGATCAATTTTGGGTTTAGGCAAAACAGGGAAACACTGGAGGATATTTTAGCTCTGAGGGTGATAATGGAGAAAACAATAGAAAAGGGAAAGCGTGTATATATATATATATATATATATATATATATATATATATATATATATATATATATATATAATTGTGGGGGTATAAGGTTTCTAAAGGTATATTTGTATTAATAGGAGTAATATTAACCTCAGTGATGCGATAGAGTATCATACAAGCCCAGGAATGTATTTACTATTCGATATATATATATATATATATATATATATATATATATATATATATTATGTGTAAGGAAGGGGTTAGAAGGTTTCTAAAGGTATATTTGTATTAATAGGGTGTATGTCAAACGATAGGATTAATATTTCAGATTTAATAATTTAAAACTATAAATTTTGCTATACTTTACATACGTTAAAGTATGTACCATTTCAGATTGAAACTTATATGCCAAAAGGTAGATAACATGACTTTATGACGTTGATATAATGCACGGTACTTGAGGTTTTATACCGAGTTGATATTTCATGAGCCAGTTGAGAGTACATTTGCCGTCGGAAAGCCGAACGCATTTATGGATATCTGCAATATAACAAAGCGTCCAGGTCGTGTATAAATTATTTGGCTTTTCCTTTTATAGAATCAAACTTTTGGACGAATTGTAAATCAAAATTTAAAGTGAATCAAAATGTAAAGGTTATTGGAGTTTAGTGAAGTGTTTTGGACCAATAGTAGAAATTTAAAATTATTATAAAGACTGTAGCGAAGGTATGTTGGACACTGAAAGAAAGATGATTTGTTATTGGATGTTATATGTTTAAAAATGTTATTCTAGTAAGCTAAGTTTGTTGATTTAATAACTAAGCAAAATAAATAAGGGACTTACTTTTCGAATTTGTTCAGATAAAGACCGATTTTATGAAACCTGCGTTAAGTTGTAAAATATTTTGAAATAAAAGTTTATATGTGTATCAACGAGTATTATTTAGTAAAGGGTGAAAGTAAATAAAGGCGACGAATATATAAAAGGAGTTTAAAAGTGGTTAATAGTGCAACGGGAAAGGCAACGAGTATTTAAAGAAGATTTGGAAGTGGTTATTAGTGGAACGGGGAAAGCGACGGATATTTGTTTGAGAAGATTTGTGTTGGTTTTGAGATAGATTTGGTATAACGGCAGTAAGGGATAGGAGTGGATAAAGAAGGCATCGACGACATAAGTAATTTTGGATTGATTTGAGAAGATTAAACGGCAGTAAGGACATCGTATGGATAATTGGAATAGCAGGACTAGGAGTGATTTGTATTAGGACAGCGGGTTTGAATTGGATTGTGCGAAGAGAGGATTAAGTGGGATACGAAGCAGAGGAACAGGAGATCGATATACGAAGAGGAAGAATTAACGCAGGGGAAGTAGACAACGTTTTTTTTGCTAAATTCTAAATTGGGGTAAATTTATTTCAGGTTTGGGTCATCGAAATTGTTTTTAAGAACACCTGGAGGCAGTACGCAAGCGGACAATATTGGAGAATCTTTTGTGAAAGTGCGTACAGCGATTTCGAACTTGAGCCAGCAGTTAAAGGAAGGCCTTCAGCGCGGTATATTTCTGGTAAGTACCGTAAATATATCATAACGTCAAAAATTAAAGTCATAAACAGTTACATAAATTAATTTGGCATCAGGCAACTTTGATATATTAAAATTTGGCATACATAGTAAATTCAGTACATTAAAAAAGTGGTAAAACAAACGAGGGTGCAGTTTGGTTGGGTAGTGTACATCTACTCACGATTGAACTCACGGTGAGTAGGTGAGAAAACCCTGAGATTAAAGTTTCTAATAGTCGAGGCATATAAAATATAGTAATAAAGAAAAAAAAGAACCAACCAAACGTTTGCTAAAGCACCTCGATTTGAAATCATTAGGGACGACGACAAAAGTCGTTAAACAAATTTTGTTTAAAGTTAAAAAGTAATAAATGAAGAAGGTATTAGCCCAAAGCGAAAGTAAAGTAATAGGGGTGATAAAGAAGTAAAGTAAAATATAGGGGTGATATAAGAAGGTGGCAAACCCAACGTGAGGCTCGAGAAAAAGGTTAAAAAGGTGTTAGAGTGAAAGAGAGTAGAATCCGGGAGCCCGAGTTAGGTGGGGCCCGCAAGTTTTTTTTCTTTATTTACAGGAAACAGAGATGACAGACGAGGACACAAAAAGAATCACAAGATCGGGACTAATATACGGGGTTGAAATGGATGTAGGGAGACAAGACATAGAGCTGGACGCAGGGGGCGACCTACAGGAGACGGACACGAGGCAGACAGAGTTGGAGGTGACAGACACGGACACGGACCAGGTGACGGTACCGGAGGTTAAGGAGACAAACTGCAGGGAACCAGGACATAATACGACTCCTGATGAATCTAACGAACAAAATTGAACAGTCAAATATGAGTTTAAAAGACGAATTTAAGACATCACAGACAGAATTAAAGAACGAGTTGACAGACAAAATTAATGAATCACGCACGGAACAAAAAGATGCCCACAAGGAACTACAAACGAATTTGACAAACAAAATTACTGAATCACATACAGAACTGACATACAAAATTACGCAATCACACAACGAGCTAAGGGACGAGTTTAGGACAGCGCACGCGGACCTGACGGCGAAAATGAACCACGCGCAGGAATACTTACTAACTCAGATACAGATTGCAAAAGACGACGTGCGGACAGAGGTCCAACAACAAGTAGACAGGGTTGACGACAAGTTAGAACACACACGAGTACATTTGCAGGGAGATTTGAACGCGACACGGACTGACTTAAGAACTGAAATTAAGACACGGGTAGACACAGTGGAAGAAACGATGATTAGCGGGTTTTCAAATTTAAGTACAGAAATAGAAACATGTGACAAACGACATAGGACCAACTACAAAATTTAGGACAAACATTAGAGACCATACAAAACGAAAACGTACACGGTAGGACAAAACTGGACGAAAAACTTGACGACAAAGTCACGGGATTAGAAACCAGGGTAGGACAGGACGTTAGACAAATTCACGAGAAACTCGACGACATAGAAAGGAGGCGAATTGACTAGACTACGGACCGCACTTTCGACTAAACCGGACGCTTTACCAAGTTTGAGGGACGTAAGACAGAACAGCCCATGGGATTCCTGGACCGACTAGACGAGATCGTAGGGACAGAAAACGAACGAACAAAATTACAGATTGTGGGGCGAGTTTGACAGGAAATGCCGAAAAATGGCATAACATTATTCGTAAACAGTATGACACGACGCGGACTTCAGACGACTCTTTATAGAACAGTTTTGGAACACTACACATCAGACCGACATAAGGACGAACCTAATTACAGGACATTATAGCAGGACTCACGGCACACGCGAAGAATACGCGATTGACAAGTTTAATCAGGCGCAACACTTAACACCAAAATTGAGCGAGGACGACATCGCATTTCTACTGGCAGGTCATATGGAACCGGAGGTTACCAAAGTGGTAGTGGTACAAAATGTTAAGACGTTGAGGAATTCTTAGGAGTAATGAGAAATTTTGATCTAGCGACAGTACTGGAAGCGAAAACGCGGACATACCATTGGGAACAAAACAGGGGTTACAGGAAGACAGTCGGCGACCACCGTACACGAAAACAGACCAAATTATAGACAGGAAAATTTTAACTACGGACATAGGAATCATTGGGGACACGAGGTACATAGACGACCGTATTACAATAGGGACCACCGGGATAACGCCTACAATGGACAAAACAGAAACCGGCACGACAACGGCGAGGGTGACGGCCGGACGACTGGCGGAGGAATACAAAATGGAAATAGCCGGACGGACAGGGACGTAAACGTCCAACATATGACGACGAGCGCAATTACAACGGACCCGGATAGGATTGAGGTGGTGGAAATTCGAGTCGCCTCAAGAAAAAAACGCGAATTTTGGACGACCGACTGCTTAGGAGTAAAGATTGATGTTTGCTATAGTATAAGGGATTTATTGTTAAACAGTTACATTTTTAATAAAAAGAATTTGTTATTTATAAATATTAGTTTAAGGGACCGTGTTTATGTTGCTTTAGTGGATAGTGGGTCACAGTTGTCGCTGGTAAATGAGAGGGTAGTAGTCGAACATGGAGAGTTTTTAAAGGGAAGAATAGGAACAATTGAGGGGGTTAATTTATGGTCAGCGATGAACAAAAAGCTAACGACGATTTATAATGTTATCCGTGTACCGATATATATAGGAAATAAAGAAGCAGGGAATGCAGAGTTTTTAATTACGAAAGGGTTACAGTTAGACTTCATATTGGGTATGGATTTTATAGAGGATTTTGGATTGAATATAGATGGAAAGGATAGGTCAATAAGGATATTTGATAAAGATAGGTCATGGGTGGTACCAACGCTTAGTGAGGAATATAGGAATGGAAATGATATAGATAGTACAGGATTAGGAATGATTAAAGAGTATAATGATGGACAGGTTAAAGTACGATTATGTAATATGTTTGTAAGATTAATTAATGATGAACAGATAGGGAAAGTGAGTATTGATATTAAGATTAAGCTAGGAGAATTATTTAATAAATATGTAGGGTTATTTAATGAAGAGCCAAGATTTGCGAGGCGGTATACACATAAGTTGGAGGTCACGGATGACAGGGGGATATCGCGGGCGTTTTCATTTGGAGAATTTGTAGCCATATAGAGTAGTACAGGAAGAGGGTTTAACAGGATAGGTTATAATGTGGTTCATGCAACGGAAAGTTTAGTTTTTGTTTTTGTTTTGTTATAGTAGTATAGTATAGGTTAGAATATAGTGTAGGGTGATAGATGTGAGAGAAAGGCGAATGCGGGTTGCCAAAGTAAAATAAAACAACGAAGGATGGTTTTGAATGAAAATCAGAAATTTTGCACACCAGGGAAGAGAAAACATATGAAATTTCCAATTTCATTAAAAACCAGTGGGGCCAATATTATGTAGGGGGGGGGGGTATAAGGTTTCAAAAGGTATATTTGTATTAATAGGAGTGTATGCCAAACGATAGGATCAATATTTCAGATTTAATAATTTAAAAACTATAAATTTTGCTATACTTTACATACGTTAAAGTATGTACCATTTCAGATTGAAACTTATATGCCAAAAGGTAGATAACATGACTATGACGTTGATATAATGCACGGTACTTGAGGTTTTATACCGAGTTGATATTTCATGAGCCAGTTGAGAGTACATTTGCCGTCGGAAAGCCGAACGCATTTATGGATATCTGCAATATAACAAAGCGTCCAGGTCGTGTATAAATTATTTGGCTTTTCCTTTTTATAGAATCAAACTTTTGGACGAATTGTAAATCAAAATTTAAAGTGAATCAAAATGTAAAAGGTTATTGGAGTTTAGTGAAGTGTTTTGGACCAATAGTAGAAATTTAAAATTATTATAAAGACTGTAGCGAAGGTATGTTGGACACTGAAAGAAAGATGATTTGTTATTGGATGTTATATGTTTAAAATGTTATTCTAGTAAGCTAAGTTTGTTGATTTAATAACTAAGCAAAATAAATAAGGGACTTACTTTTCGAATTTGTTCAGATAAAGACCGATTTTATGAAACCTGCGTTAAGTTGTAAAATAGTTTGAAATAAAAGTTTATATGTGTATCAACGAGTATTATTTAGTAAAGGGTGAAAGTAAATAAAGGCGACGAATATATAAAAGGAGTTTAAAAGTGGTTAATAGTGCAACGGGAAAGGCAACGAGTATTTAAAGAAGATTTGGAAGTGGTTATTAGTGGAACGGGGAAAGCGACGGATATTTGTTTGAGAAGATTTGTGTTGGTTTTGGGATAGATTTGGTATAACGGCAGTAAGGGATAGGAGTGGATAAAGAAGGCATCGACGACATAAGTAATTTTGGATTGATTTGAGAAGATTAAACTGCAGTAAGGACATCGTATGGATAATTGGAATAGCAGGACTAGGAGTGATTTGTATTAGGACAGCAGGTTTGAATTGGATTGTGCGAAGAGAGGATTAAGTGGGATACGAAGCAGAGGAACAGGAGATCGATATACAAGAGGAAGAATTAACGCAGGGAAGTAGACAACGGTTTTTGCTAAATTCTAAATTGGGGTAAATTTATTTCAGGTTTGGGTCATCGAAATTGTTTTAAGAACACCTGGAGGCAGTACGCAAGCGGACAATATTGGAGAATCTTTTGTGAAAGTGCGTACGGCGATTTCGAACTTGAGCCAGCAGTTAAAGGAAGGCCTTCAGCGGTATATTTCTGGTAAGTACCGTAAATATATCATAACGTCAAAATTAAAGTCATAAACAGTTACATAAATTAATTTGGCATCAGGCAACTTTGATATATTAAAATTTGGCATACATAGTAAATTCAGTACATTAAAAAGTGGTAAAACAAACGAGGGTGCAGTTTGGTTGGGTAGTGTACATCTACTCACGATTGAACTCACGGTGAGTAGGTGAGAAAACCCTGAGATTAAAGTTTCTAATAGTCGAGGCATATAAAATATAGTAATTAGAGAAAAAGAACCAACCAAACGTTTGCTAAAGCACCTCGATTTGAAATCATTAGGACGACGACAAAAGTCGTTAAACAAATTTTGTTTAAAGTTAAAAGTAATAAATAAAGAAGGTATTAGCCCAAAGCGAAAGTAAAGTAATAGTGATATAAAGTAAAGTAAATTAAGGGCTAAAATAAGAATATATATATATATATATATATATATATATATATATATATAAAACTTTATAGTAACGACCTAATCATGAATTGTAGGTTTTAGGTTGCTGGAGTAGTATAAACTCTTTCTTTAACTGCCTAAATTTTCGATTTATTTTGAATCTGATCACAGGCTTTCTATAATTACATAAATGAATGTAAACTACATAGAATCTGTATAAACTTACAATGCAATCATTTTATTAATCTCAATTTTGTAAGTTTATACAGATTCTATGTGTAGTTTAGCCCATTCATTTTTATGTAATTATAGAAAGCCTGTGATCAAGGATTCAAAAATAAATCCGAAAATTTAGGCAGTTAAAGAAAGAGTTTATATACTACTTACCAGCAGACCTAAAACCCGTAATAAAACAATATATATATATATATATATATATATATATATATATATATATATATATAGGGTTTGTAGATCTGGAAAAAGCATTCGACAATGTAAAATGGAAAAAAATGTTTGAAATACTCAAAAAGGTTGGAATGTGTTTTAGAGATAGACAGATAATACATAGTTTATACAAAGAGCAAACAGTGGTAATAGAAGTAGAGCAGGAACGTAGAGAAGTGAATATTAGGAAAAGGGTGAGACAGGGATGTGCCTTATCACCATTAATTTTTAACTTGTACGTTGAAGAGGCAATGAAAACTGTCAAACGCAGGAAGATATTCGGAATTACTATGTAGATTTGCAGATGATATAGCAGTATTGGCATCTAGCAAAGAAAAGTTAGAAGCTGCTCTTAATGAAATGGAAACAGTTCTAACAGAGAGATATGATATGGAAATTAACAAAACTAAAACGAAAGTTCTAGTATGCAAAGGAGAGGAAATTAAATAAAAAACAAAAATACAAATAGGTATCAAGAATTTACAAGAGGTTAAGAATTTCTGCTATCTACAAAGTCAAATAACGCAAGATGGGAAAAGTGCAAAAGATTTAAAACAAAGATGAGCACAAGGTCGTACTACAATTAACAAGAAAAAGCAACTACTGTGTTCAAAGACAACAAACATAGAAACAAGATTGCTTAAAACATGTGTGGAGCACCGCACTGTACGGCTATGAAGCCTGGACAGTAGGCGAAGCGGACAAGAAAAAGGTAGAAGCCTTTGAAATGTGGTGCTACAGACGTTGATGAAGATATCATGGACATACAAAGTTAACAACAAAGAGATACCTAGAAGTGGTAAGGGAAGAAAGAAATATGTGGAAAACAGTAGAAAATAGGAGAGAGAGAGACGGGATGATAGGCCACATACTACGGCGTGAGGGAATAGCGTGGAAAATATTAGAAGTAGAGATAGGAAAAAAGAGAAGTAGAGGTAGACCTAGGTTTGACTATGGCACACAGATAGTGAAAGATGTAGGATGTGGGAATTTCAGGGAAATGTGTAGGCTAGCTCAGAATACAAATCAATGGAGATATACATCCAACCAGTCCCAAGATGGAAAAACTATTTATGAAAAAATAACTTTACTTAAACATTATTATAAACAACTACAGGTATTGGTCTTGCAATATTCTCAACTAATGTTAATTGAGCAAAGGGATTTACTGGAAAATTATTAATTCGGCAAATGTCTAAGTGTTAGGGGGATCCTTAGCAGCCACAGGTTCCCTAACCCCCTTCACATACTGATTTTCCAATGCTCCATCCGAAGGTACTACATTGGCCAGAAAGCAAGTTCTTTTTTACCTGAAAAATTTTGAATTTTGAAGAACACTTGCTGTTCCAAGCAAGGCAGGGATCTTTAACGTGCGTGACAACACACACATACACACACACACACACACACACACACACACACACACACACAGGACCTCCATTTTACCTCTCATCTGAACTAGGGCGTATTTTTTGTGAAAAATGCTCGCCTAACATTTTTCAAGCGGACCATGTCGGGATTCGAACACGGGACCTTGTAGTCACACACATACCAACTACACCACGAACCCACCTCCCCCTTCACATACCACTGAATCTCGGTGAAATAGGGCATATAATTAGAAAACAATAGAGAGAAACCAAGCTGTATATAGGCCGAGGCGGCTCCGTGACGTAGTGGTATGTGTGTGACTACTACGCCCAAGGTCCCGGTTCGAATCCCGACACGGTCCGCTTGAAAATGTTAGGCGAGCATTTTCACAAAATACACCCTCGCTCGGATGAGAGGTAAAATGGAGGTCCCGTGTGGGTGTTGTCACGCACGTTAAAGATCCCTACCTTGCTTGGAACAGCAAGGATTCGGCAAAATTCAAAATTTTCCAGGTAAAAAAAAAACTCGCTTCCTGGCCAATGTAGTACCTTCGGGTGGAGCATTAGAAAATCACATGTAATGTATATAGGCCGTTGTGGTATTTCAGGGAACTGTGTAGGCTGGTTCAGAACATAAATAAGTGGAGGTACACATTCAACTAGTTTCAAGACGGAAAACCTAATGACGAAAAAATAAGTGCACTTAAATCTGATGATTACTATAAACAACTACATGTGTTGGTTGTGAAGTAATTTCAACTAATGTTGATTGTGCAAAATGATATATTGGAAAAACTATTAATTCAACAAATGCTCAAGTGCTGGGGGAACTTGGCAGCCGCAGGCTGCTTACCCCCCTTCACATACCATTGAATATGGGGTAAATAGGCTATATAATTGTAAAACAATAAAAGGTGACCGAACTGCATCTAACAAGAAAGAACAGCGGCTATGTTCAAAGACAACAAACATGGAAACAAGAAGAAAAGTGTTCAGAGCATATGTGTAGAGCACAGCACAGTATGTCTATGAAATAGGGGAAGTAGGAAAAGCAGACAGAAAGATATAGAAGCTTTCTGGAATGTTGTGCTTCAGAAGTATGAGGGTGATAGCATGGACAGACAAAGTTAATAACAAATAAGTTATAGAAATAGTAGAGGAATAATGATATGTGGAAAACAAAAAAATATAGAAGAAGTAGAAGGGCAAGATATATTCTAAGGCATTTTTGGGGAATAGTACAGGATATATTACAAGCAGAGATAGGAAAAGAGAGGTAGCGGTAGACCGAGATCAGACTTTCGCACGCAGATAGTGATAGATGCAGACTGTGCAAATTTCAGGGAAATGTGAAGGTTAGTTAAGAATAGGAAATAATGAGGGTACACGTCTAACCAGTTCCAGGACTGAAGACCTGATGATGATGATGAAACGTCCAACCTAAACTTAAGAATAATTTCAATACAAAAAATATACAAATATACTTTGCTTAAAAGAACCCAAATTTCATAACCTCGATTCTGACCAGGTATTGCTAACAGACATCCTTAAAAGACTTTAAATCTAATTATCAACAATGCTCACTTCAAATTTTTCTTTGCTATATTAAATTACACAACATTTATAAATCCCAATTTATGGAGATGTCATTAATAACAAACATAAAAAACAGTTAATCTCCGCCTCTTCGTTCGATACTGTCATTGTCCATTCCAAAGTACTAAATTTTTATGCTTTAACTAACACTAAATTTCACTAATAATTTTGCATTTTAATTCACTATATACTACTTTCAACACCAATTTAGTCCAACAACTAAATAAATGCAAACACAATAGAACTTTACAGCCTACACATACATAATTAATAATTCTAAACATAAAAGCTCATAATATTACTCATCACCTTAAATTCCAGCATTTCCAATAACACATTTTCCAATGCTCCACCCAAAGATACTACATTGGCCAGAAAGCGAGTTTTTTTTTCTGCAAGGTAGGGATCTTTAACGTGCATGACAACACACACACACACACACACATGGGACCTACATTTTACCTCTCGTCCGAACAAGAGTGAATTTCACCAAACATTTTTCAAGCGGTCCATATCGGGAATTGAACTTGAAGTCTTGGGTTTAGTAAGCTCATGCAAACCAATTAAATCATGGATCCGCCTGTTTCCAACATAAGCCTTTCTTGCAGCAATTACTTGGGTTATCCACCTCACACAGCTTTCTTAACCCAACACGACCAAATTCCAATTTAATGCATGGGTGAAGTCTATAGGTTCTAACCCCTTTTGAACGATCACGAAAATAATAATTCTAGGAATTCGTGGATTGGAATTCTTTACATTACCCATGCAAGCATAACAAACAAATTTAGTTGCATGCGCAGTTTTTCCCTGCAGAAAAGGCTGTTTCCTTTCACACACACACACGCACACACCCGCTAGCATGCACACACACACGTATGCACCCATGCACACACCGCAAATCGCATGTATGTCTACATTTGACTTTCTCGGGTCAATTGCTAACCGATAATTTATTCTACTTTCCGTCGGTTGTAACTATTATCATTTAATTCCACTTTTACGTATGTATAGTCTGGGTTTTTGCATTTCATCATATTGGGTTTATAGAATGAATCCCAGGGAAAGTACTTGTGGTATCACATGATTTACTTAGATTAACGTTGCTGTTCCCTTCTCTTCAGCAATATAAATGAATACATTGCAACATATTATATGAAATAATTAAATTATATCTGTAACCTGATATCAGTGTTTCCCCTACTCAGTCGGAGTTTTTGCACTGTACCCTGGCGCACACGCTTTAGAATCTACGAAAATAAATAACTATTAGGCAATGCTGCTTTGTTATGTAAATTAAATAGATCTAGTATTTTAGTTGGTCAATTTATATAATAATTTATTCAAATACCACTGATCATGTGACTTCTTTCTTTTGCGGTACCAACTATATAAATATCCAAGAAGTTACATGTTGAAAATACATTGCAAACGGGTGTTTAACAGTACGATTGTCAAAAATTTAGTCAATGTGCACATGCATGCTCATACACTGAATGTGATATAGTTATAGCTATAAATTTAGTATTTATGTATGTATTGATTGAAATATTTACAGAAGTTATTCCTAGTTGGTACAGTGGTCTTTATTGCCATAATTTTACTGTGGTTATTTCTATTATCAGATTAGTTAGTACAATACTGATACCAGTACTTTGATACAACCAACATTTATTTCTGGTGGGGTGACATATAACTTTGACTGTTAGTGTTGTCCTAATAACTATGATGCTATACTGAATTAAAACATGTCAACACTTTTCTCAACTTAAACCGAGCGTTTTAATTTTCACTGCAACACATTAAAAGTATAGACATCTGAATATTAACATTAAATAATTATGTTGATATTACAACAGACCTATTTATTTATTTGTACAAATAAAAAATAGCATGGAATATGATAACCAAACTATCTTAAAATTATGTTCAATTATGAAATAATTCTTTAAGTACAACAACAAACTAATGGATGATTTACTTGCACAGTTATATATATATATATATATATATATATATATATATATATATATATATATATATATATATATTACATACAAATTTAACGCCACACTGCAGATAAAAGTATATTTTCAAAATTTCTACTGAATTTATAAATCCCATTTAAATTTAAAAAAATTAATATAAATTATACATTTAATAGTACTACAATTACGTTGTTTTATCTAATAAATGTTTTAAAACTTACATAAACAATATATTGTCGAGAACACTTAAATCTTCATCAGACGAATCATTTGTGCTATCGCTACTCTCTGTTGTATCAGTCCAACTACCACCGTCCGATCCGTTACTACCAGGTTCATTTCCATCTTCATCATTTTCATTATTTGGACCATTACCTACATCCAATATTTCAACTGTAGCTAATCCTAGTATTTCAGGTTAGCTTACTTTGCATGCTATTTAATACTTACCGCCTTCTGAATGCTCTTCTTCGGATCCGCCCATATCTTCATCTTCCTCGTCCTCTTCGTCCTACAATTACAATTTGGTAATAATATACTGAAATAGTTCAACAAATTTCTCTTGAAATATTATAGAGCAAAATATTAAATGTATGAGCTTTAGTCATTTCGAATGGACCTGCACCTTGCCGAAGTTCTAAATTACTAGAACAGGTGAAATGGCTTGCGTGTTCTAATGAGCTAAAGAGCCAAACTACAGGTCCAACCAAAATAGTAGGGTCGTTAGTGAGGAACCAGACTAAGACAGGTCCCCGAAAGAGGGCAGCGGCTCTTTCGATACTTAGATTGGCAGAGACCATAGGGGTCGGTATGGCAGTCTAAGACACAGTACCGCGATGTGGAAGGCAACGGGAAACCACCACATTATCTCCCAAGTACACAGCGTACTTAAATTGTAACAAACATGATGGCATTCTCTGGGGTAAAAGATTCCGAGTTAAAATAGTCCCCATTCGGATCTCCGGAGGGGACTACTGGAGGATGCGATCAGAAAGTTAAAAATAAGAGTCAGGAACATTCTGCGAGTCTGAGCGTGGAATGTTAGAAGTATGAAGCAAGTAAGTAAGCTAGAGAACCTAAAACTCGAAATGAATAGGTTATCACTAGACATAGTAGGGATTAGCGAGTTCGTGGCCAGAGGCGGGGATTTTGGAGTGAGACTTCAGGGTAATTCATACAGGGCAGAGGAAGGAAATTTGGGTGTGGGGATAGTTATGCAGAAAAAGATAGGATACTGTGTAGAAAATTACTTACAAAAGAACGAAAGAGTACTCATGGTTAGATTAGAATCTAAACCGGTAAACACAGTAATAATGCAAGTATACATGCCCACAGCTACAGTGACGAAGAGGTAGAAGCCATCTACAAAGATATCGAAGACATATTAAGATACGTAAAAGGACATGAAAACTTAATAATTACGGGGGAATTTAATGCCGTAGTAGGTGAGGGTAGGGAAGGAGCGGTAGTAGGTTTATTTGGTTTAGGCACGAGAAACGACAGGGGAAATAGGCTGATAGAATTTTGCGACAAGAACAATTTAATCATCACAAACATGTTATTTCAACATCATGCTAGAAGACGATATACGTGGAAGATGCCAGGAGATATAGGAAGATATCAAATAGATTACATTCTTGTTAGACAACGGTTTAGGAATCAAGTAAAAGACTGTAGAAGCTACCCAGAAGCAGATATAGATACTGACCACAACATCGTAATTATGAAGGCCGACTTAAATTTAAAATCTGAAAAAAGGAACGGAAAAAGGCACTTGGACTTAGAGAAACTAAAAGATAAAGATATTCAAGAAAGATTGGAAAAAAAGTCAAATGAATTGCTCAAAGATATCGGAAAAATATCTGATATAAGGAAGTAGAAACAGAATGGAATAACATTAAATCCAGCCTAGACATGGCGGCCAGAGATATTCTGGGGTATACACAAAAAGAAAATAAGAAACCATGAATAACAAAGGATATCCTAAATTTAATAGAAGAAAGACGAAAATACAAAAATAAATCAGACGAAACAGGAAAACAGAGATACAAAGCCATAAAATGGGAAATTATTCGAAAATGCAGGAAAGCTAAAGAACAATGGATTGATGAAAAGTGCAAAGAGGTACAAACAAAGATGGAAATAGGAAAGACAGACGAAGCATACAAATTAATTAGAATGAATTTTAGGGATATAAAACCGTATAGCAAAAATATAAGGAACGCACAAGGAAACGTCATCATAGAAAATGTATGTATGAGGACGATAGCATGGACAGACACAGATAATAACAAATAGGTTATAGAAATAGTAGGGGAACAAGGATATCTGGGGAAAAAGATAAGAGAAATAGAAGGGCAGAATACGTTTTAAGGCATTTTTGGGGAATAGTATGGGATATATTACAAGCAGAGATAGGAAAAAAGAGGTAGATGTAGACCTAGATCAGATAGTTATAGATGCAGACTGTGCAAATTTCAGGGAAATCTGTAGGTTTGTTCAGAATAGGAAACAAGGATGGTACGCGTCTAACCAGTTCCAGGACTGAAGACCTAATGATGATGATGAGCTTTAGATGTATGAATACCATCAAATGCAGAAAGACATTAGGAATTATTATGCAGAGACAAATTATTAATATGCTTAGATATGCAGATGATATAGCGGTATTAGCATCTAGCAAGGAAGACCTAGAAGCATTTCTAAACGAAATGGAAACAGTACTAATAGAGAGATACAGTATAAAAATTAACAAAAATAAAATTAAAGTACTAGTATGATAGATAGATAGATTTATTTGTAGCCATGAATACATGACAGTTCACTCATCTAAAAGTACCCTTTAAAAATCAATATGCAATTAACATACAATTTAAAAATAATAAATTATAATTAATTAATTAGACCTAATATTACTTAGATGAAAGGTTATCATCTAACAATTCATCGACTGTGTAGAGGAGGAGTAAATAAGTCAAAAACCAGAATACCAATAGAAAACGAGAACTTTTCTGTTACCTAGGAAATATGAGGCTGTCTTAAGTTTTGCATATAGAGCTGGAATAAAACAGTCAATAGCTTTTAAAAATTTTATTGTTTTTCGAAGTATTCTTCACAAAGATGAATGCACTATTGCATGTGTTTAAAGTAAATCTGGAAGCAGTTATTCCAACGGTTTGTTGGTACAGTCAAAATTGCCTTTGACCATGCAGTTCGTCCTTGATCTTTGGAAAGGTATAGAAATCATTGGGACCTAGATCGGGACAGTACGAGGAATGATCTAACAATTCGACGTTTTTGTGTTAAAAATTCAATTGTCGTGCGAGCTGTGTGCGAACTTGCATTGTCTTGGTGAAGAATGATTCTTTGTTTGGGTTTCGTTATACGAAGTTCCGCGATGACTTGTGGCAAACAAATGGTTGTACACCAATCGGCAGTAACAGCTCTTTAATCTTGTTGAGGAATTATTACTACATGACCTGCCTTTGAGACAAATACTGCAACCATCTTTTTGGAGACCGAGAACGGATGATTTTTGTTGGCTTTGATTGGCCTTGGAACGCCCAAACAGATGGCTGGCATTTATTTTCTGGTTCATATGAGTTAATCCAAGATTCATCATCGCCCACAATGGTGTAAACATTTTTAGAGTTTTCTGCGTTGAAGTGGTCTAGAATTTTTGAACCCAACTCAACCTAGCTGCTTTCTGTTCTTCGGTCAATAGATGCAGTATCCAACACAATTCTTCATGCAAAATTTTTGAAATCCCCATTGATGTCTCTTTCGCGATATGCCACATGTTGATCTTTGTTCATGAGCTTGTGCACATTATCGATGTTTTCCTGAGTGACTGCTGTTTTTGGTGCACCTAATCTTGGATCATCGATAAGACTAATCCATCTACTTTTGAATTCTGCTTACCAACGAGAAAATGCCAAAAACAGAAACCAACTTGATGAGGCATTCTTGTTGAGATACTTGTCTTCGAAAATTATAAAAAATTATTGCACGAAAATTTTCACGGTTTAATTCCATTTTTCGATTAACTTGTTAACTTTGACAGTTGATTGCAGCTACAATACTACACGTATTGCACTGAAACTTTCTATTTCGATTAACTAAAGATGGAGGTTAATTTTCAGTACTGACATTTGATCAGTGTTGGCCTCTCTATGTCCCAGTGCAAAATATATAAATAAAAATATTAACACAAGATGGTACTGCATTTAACAAGAAAAGGCAGCTGCTATGTTTGAAGGCAACAAACATAGAAACAAGGAAAACATTTTTGAAAGCATATGTGTGGAGCACAACACTGTATGGCTGTGAAATGCGGACAATAGGAGAAGCAGACAGGAATCATCGTGCTACAGATGTATGATGAAAATATCATGGACAAAGTTAAGAACAAAGAGGTTCTAGAAATGGTAGGTGAAGAAACAAAATATGTTGAAAACAGTAAAAATACGAGAGATAAAATGATGGTACAAATACTAAGGCTGAGGGAATGGTGTAGAATATATTAGAAGCAGAAAAAGAAAAGAAGAGATATAGAAGTAGACATAGATTAGACTATTGCACATAGATAGTGAAAAATGTGGGGTATTGGAATTTCGGGGAAATGTGAAGGTAAACTCAGAATAGAAATAAATGGAGGTACGTATCCAAACAGTTTCGGGACAGAAAATCAAATGATGAAAAAAGTAACTGTATTTAGACCTGATAATTATCGTAAACAACTAGAGGTATATGTTGGACAACATTCTCAACAAATGTTGATTGTGCAAAATGAGTTATTGGAAAACTATTGATTCGGCAAATATCTAAGTGGAGGGGTCTTGGTAGTCATCAGGTCGCTTAACCCCCCTCACATATAATTAAATATCAGTGAAATATGGTACATTTTTAAAAAACAATAGAAGGGAAAAAGTACAAAAATTATATAAAAGTATAAGCACAAGGCCATGCTGGATTTAACAAGAATATGCAGCTGCTATGTTGAAGACAACAAACATAGAAACAAGGAAAACATTGTTAAAAGCATATATGTAGAGCATAACATTGTATGGCCAAGCAACACAAACAGCAGGAGAAACAGGCAGGAAAAATAATAGGAGATGTAGGTTACATCAGAATAAGAAACAATGGAGGTACGCATCTAACCAGATCCAGCACTGAAGACTTAATGATGGTGAGCTTTAGATGATTTAAAATAATCATTGAAAATTTTGTATTTGTCATAATGCCAACCCTGGCTTACGCTCAACAAGTGGCGAAAACCTGTTAAAACCCCTACACAACGAGTTCACAAAAAAAAGTCGTGATGCACTTCGATATTGTAACCCTTATAATTTAAGATCTGGGAATAGCGAATGAACGTTGAACCTTGTACTTCAGTTTGTTTGTAAAGTTATTTGTGTTTTAATTTGTATCAATTAAAGTCACATATTTAATCATATTCAGGCACAACGCAACAAAACCATCCTTAAACCTACCGACTGAACAAGGTGTTATAAAAATGTGGCTGCCCACGTGGTACCGGTGTGATTTTTAAGTACATAAACGTTCTCGTTATTTTGCAACAAAATTTGAAATCGTGTTTGTGTTTAAGTATTTTATGCCCCGGTGATATTCCGATTTCGAAAAGATGGTAAAATAATTCGTTACTTGTATTGATAAATATTGTGGTTTAGTCTAGTGCGTTGTGTTTGTTTACACTGCAATTGGATACCAGAAACCAGAAAGGGAAGATATATTGTATGACACCACACAGGAGAATCAACTGTAAGTAGAATACATTGCCTTTATTCGTATTCCATTGTTTGAGTATCTTGTGCTAACATAATGGAAGGTCAGGCAAGATATTGTTTATGACATCACAACGAACTTTTCACACGTGTGCTTATAGCTTTAACTCCCTGATACCACTTTGACGCAAATCTGTCTAATAACACCGGTAACCCTTTCACTGCATTTGCGTCCGATACCCTCATACAGTCTTTATAAATAGTAACCGCATTTATAAATGCACTAACCTCTGATCCTTTTGATGCATCAAATCGTGAAGTACAGTTTGCTAAGTTACCTGTATCAGCTAATCCCGGACATGTCTTTGAGTTATCGTTAATCGCGACAACAGAAATTGTTTGTCACTAAAAACCACATTTTGTGCCATTGTAGAATAATTTTCAACAATGTTCGACAACAATTTTATCAATAATACCATTTAAAATATCAGAAACGATTTTCGTTGCTCGTAAGTTCGTGGGAAGATGCGTTAAAATTACTGAGAACAACTTTTGGACCACAAAAACTTCAATACAGGGTGTACCGAGAATTATTCGCATATGAACAAGATTATGTTATTCTCAATGATGTGCTTATTTGTAAAGCGCGTACGATTATTGCTCAATTATGGTCAGGGGAATGTTAAGTGAAGAGATTCAGTTAAATACGATTTACAGACTCTTAAGTTTAAAATTCAAGAGAAAGTTTCGCATGATAAAGTAAGTGATTTCAATGAACTTTTATCCCAAGCTAGATTAGCAGAGGAAACTTTTGAATGGCATATTGCCGAGTCTCCGAAAGAAAATAATCAGAAGAAGGTACAATAATACTATTGTAAGAATTCAGGTCATGTTAAAGGTGAATGTCAAAAACTTCTGTCCAAGCAATCTAAAGTGGACGATGCACAAAAATCGAATAGTTCTTCCCACCAGGAAAATGGTGAAAATAAGGAAAGGCCTTTGGTAAAACCTATAGCTTGTTATAGATGGGGAAAGCAAGGTTTTATTCGTGTAAACTGCCCTTCTTGTAAATCTGTCGAGATAGTTGCTTTGGAATTTCTCAGTGCTGACACCTTGATTTCATCTCAGCCAAGACCGGTTCTGAAGGTTAATATTTTAAACCATTGGGGTTTGGGCACAGTAGATACAGCTGTAAAGCAAAGTATGGCTGGTAGTAAATTGCATCGCGTATTAGACAGCAAAGGCATTCGTTTTGATAAAGAAAAGAAGTTTTACGCAATGATTATTCAAGATTTTCTTTTCTAAATTATTTTAAGAGCATTGCTTCGTTCTTTGGTGTGTGGTAAAAAGAAGTTTTATGCAATGATTATTCAAGATTTTTTTCTAAATTATTTTAACAGTGTAATACTCAGATTTTCATGTAATATTTAGAAGTATGCTTAATGAATACAATGAAACATGTAACATAATGTAATACAAAAAAATTGATAGTTAGTCCTCATGAAAATTTTTATTTATTAACATATTTTAGGGGTAAATTAAGTAATTTCAGCTACGTAATCAATATGTGATGTATTGTATATAGTTGATTCTAGGATAAATAATGTTTTAGAGCTGTTGTTTTTGGAGGGGTAATTTTGTTTTTTTTCTTTTCTTAGTACTTAAATTAGGGTAGTACCTAAAAACGACAGCTCGCCCTTCAAAACAAAAATGCTTTCTTTTGGGTTTTCTTATTGGGTTACATTGTAGTTATTGGTTTTCATTTCTGCAAAATATTTTGTTTCATTATAAGTTTTTTTGTGAATGTTTTGTTGTGATTTATAATTAGTGCGAGTATATTTTTTATTGCATGTCTTCCCTTTAAATTTCTTTGTTTTTTGGTAGTTATAAAACCCCGTCTACTCACCAACTGAGCCCAGGCCTTCTTGCTTTGTTCTGCCAGCTACATCAATGTACATAGCACTTTTTATAATATCCGTTATAGATTTAAGGTCAGATTATCACCAAATTAATGTTTGTGAACGTGATCGTGATAAGACTGCATTCGTAACGCTTTTTGGAACTTATCATTACTTAAGATTACCGTTCAGCTTAAAAACGGATCCAAGTACATTTCAAAGATTTATTGACCGGTTCTGTCGTGGAATAAGTAGTGTATTGGTACTCACATATTTGGACGATTATATAATTTTATCAAGTACATTCGATGACCATATACAGGATTTAAAGTTAGTTTTTGATTGATTGGACCAATTTAAATTACGTGCTAATCGAGAAAAATGTGTTTTTGCAAGCGCAAAGACTAAATACCTAAAACATATTATTACGCCTAGTGGAAAAGGCGACTGCAATTGCAAATTGATCTGCTCTGCGTAATGCGAAAGAAGTTCAGTTATTTTTACAGACTGCTAGTTGGTATCGGCGTTTTGTAAATGGATCTGCCGGCATATCCCAGCCGCTAAGTGAATTGACAAAGAAAAATGCTGTCTGGCACTGGGGTGATGCACAACAAAATTCTTTTGATACATTGAAGCGCTTACTAGTGACTGCTCCAATTTTAAAACACAGTGATGAGACTAAACCTTTTATTATACGTGCCGATGCTAGTGGCTACACATTGGGTGCAATGTTCATTCAAGGGGAAGGAAAGGAAGAACATCTTATTGAGTATGGCAGTAGATTTTTAACCAGTGCAGAAAGAAATTATGCAACTAAAGAACGACAAGCTCTTAGTGTAGTACGGGCATTAAATAAATTTAGGGGTTATATTGAAGCCTCACCGGTTACAGTACAAACTGATCATCAACCTTTGAGTTTGAAATCATGAAGTGGGAGATTAGCTCGATGGTCTTTGCAAGTGCAAAGTTATGATATTAAAATTGAATATTTGCCTGGAAAAAGAAATGTGGTTGCTGACACTTTGTTTTGCCCTCCTTGAGAGCATCAAGAAAACCAAATTTGCGATGTTTGCTTAATTGTAATAGAGTTGCAACACTGCTCAGCTAATGAAATCCGCCAGGAACTGTTAAAAGATCCTGAGTTAGAAAAGATAGTTCGCAGTTTTGAGAACCTTAATGATGTAGAATTCGCTAAATGGACAGATCGTGGATACTTACTGTCGCAGAATGTTCTTTATCAATATTTGTTTATTCATTTATTTACACTATTGACAGGCAAACCCAATTACAAAGTATGCACCAAATCAAAAACATTAATATGCAAAGTAACAAATTTAAAAGAAAAAGATGTTAAATAAGTAAATACAAAAGTAAAAATAAAATTAAACAAGAAAAAAGCAAAAACAGTTCAACATAACCTGAAAGAAAACAGTTACAACACAAGGAAGGGCAGAGGATGGATAGATAAGGAGCACCAAATAATTGGTTAATCTGTGCACAGACAAGTTGATTTAATGCATGACAAGAAAACATGGAAGATGTCAGGGGATTCACATTTGTTTTGAAATGTTGTGCATATAAAGTGCAGGGGGAAAACTTAAGCACATTGGTTCTTGGGGTATTTAAGTAGAACATACTGTGGCCCCTGGTAGATGTAGGCACTCCGAAATTTACAGCAGGGAGTGCCTATTAAGTTATTAACTAATTTGTATAGAAATACAGCACTTGAATCACGTCAGGATTTAAGTCTAGTTACAGAGAATCTGCATAGACGTAGATTATGGTCGTAACCTATGCACAGATAAACTGAGTCCTCCTTGTATGCTAGGTATTTAAGAAAGTGACGTTGTACCTTCTTAATCATATAAAGAATTCCAAACTATACTATAATACTCCAATTTCAACCTAACGTAGGCAAAAAATAATATTTTAAGAATATCAATAGCGAGGTGTTTACCCACCCTAATAACAAAACCCAGCGATTTATTTGCAGCCCTAATAGTGTTGAGGATTTGCAAATTACATGTTAACTTGGCATCAAACAGTACACCAAGATCAAGAACACTACCAGTGATTTGAAGTACTAAACCTTAATTGTTATACGGGAATTTAATTAAATCATGCTTTCTAGAGTAATTTGTAACAGAACATTTATCTGGATTAATTAGGAGGTTGTTTGTAATACATCAGAAATGTAGATTATTTATATTCTGCTGCAGTTTTGAGAAATCTTCTATTTGACTTATCGTGTTGAACAATTTTGTCATCATTTACAATCAATATCAACAACAGCATCATTGATGAAAATGATAAAGAAGTAGAGTCCAAGGACAGAGCCTTGTGGAACTCTCGAGGTAGCAGTAAAGTACTCAGATTGAGAGCCTAAATAATCGACATAGTCTTCTATTATTTAAATAGAAAGAGGAAAAGGTCAGCAGCTGAGTGTAAAGCCCATGTAAGACAGTTTCCATAGTAACAGAGTGTGATCTAGCCAATCAAATACCTTTGACAAATCTATACAGGGTGGTCCGGTTTTCATTAACCAGCGTATATCTTCTGAACTATGCAAGATATAGAAAAATTTCATGCGAAAAAGTTTTTTGAATGTGTTTGCTCTACAAATATACGGCATTAAGTATTTTTCATGGCCTACTATATGTGAGCAATAATTGGTCACTTTTGTTTTTTAAATAGAACACCCTGTATATTTTTTTGAAAAAATACTCTACTTGAAATTGTCTTTATGGCAATATATCAAAATCAATGATTTCTTGGCAGAATGCGCTAAATAACTCAAATAATAGAATTCCACTAGGAAACTGTGATTGCTGTTTATTTACTGTATCAATTAATAAATTGGAATTTTTTTTATACATACATCTGAAAATAATAGCTAATAAGAAAACATTATCTTAGTAAATGTTCAAATTGTTCATCATTGCTTTCTAAACATTTATTAACTCGAATAATTAAATTTTTTCAAGCATCTTGCAACATGACCGGGGTAATTAGCAAGCAAGCTGCGCTTATTTTTGCAATTAACTTTTCAAGATTTTGAAAAGGGGTAGAGTTAGAATACACTCGGTCTTTTAAAAACCCCCAAACGAAGAAGTCAAGAACTGACAAATAAGGTGATCGGAGAGGCCTTAAAATCGATCCCCTATTACAGATCCAGTTCTAATCAAACTAATTATTTAAATAAGTTGTAACATTGATTCCATTATGTGGTGGAGCGTCATCGTGTTGAAACCATAAGTTTCGCCTGATAGCTAGGGTAATATCATCTAAGAAATCTTGAAACGAAGTTTTCAAAAACATCAAATATCTATTTTGGGTTAAACTACCATTAAAGGAATACGGATCCAGTTTGTGGTCACCTACTACACCTATCCACACAATCACTGAAAATCGTACATTTGAATGGGTTTCAACAAATTACTAAGGATTCTATCATTCCAATAATATGTATATTTTCTGTTAAAAATACTATTTTTATGAAAGTTACATTCATCAGTCCAAATTATACTGTCTAAAAATTCTCTTCCTACATTCAGAGAGAGGCAAGATGGCCGAAAGTGAAGTGAACAGTGTTTTAGTCTCCTCCTTTAATTTTAAATGTTGTGTGAAAAAGAGTCATAAATACTATGTGTGCACTAAGTGCTTTAATCTATATCATGAAAGTTGTATTTTTAGAACTCTAGGCAAGAAATTTATTAGTGACAATTTAATTATTTGTAAAACTGTGTAGTAAACCAGCCTGAAGGGAATGAATTTCAAAATGAATTTAAGGATTTTATAGAGGAATTAGAAATCCAGATAATGGAGTACAAACAAGAAATTGAAGCCAAAGATAGAGCAATTGTAAAATTAAAAACAGAAATGGAGTACCTGGTGAAAGAAGCAACAGAAAATGAGCAAGTATTTAATGAACAACTTGATAAGGCAATAAACAAAATTAAGCACCTGGAGAATATATTATCTTCTAAACCATTAAATAACAGTAAGGTGAATAAAATTGATAACTATTCACAAGTGGATAATGCTGTTGTTCGGTTACCTCCTGAGTGTTATCACATATCACATGGCATCAGAGGAATAGAGAAATTTAATGAACCAATTAAGATAGATGGAAAAAAACCAAACAATCAAAATAGACTGAATAACTATAACAAAATATCAAGTAACCTTGCTAGTACTTCAACTAAAATGAGATATAATCTAACAAGACCTAACAATATTCTTATACTAGCAGATAGTAATGGAAGGAATTTAGGATCTATATTGGATCTAAATTATAAACTTAATTATAACTTGACAAGCATTTTTAAACCAAATGCGAACTTTGCCCAGGCACGGAAGATGTGGACAAATTGACTTCAGCCTTTATGGCTACTGATGGGGTATTCATCATAGCAGGAACAAATGATATAACCAATGAAAAATATCCGTTATTTAAAGATATTTATAGTATTATAAAATGTTGCATGCATTTGAGAATAATAATTAGCACAATCCCTTATCGTTATGACAGAATTAGTTTAAATTCATACATATTCAAATTCAATAATATGCTCATTAATTTTATAAGGAAAGTTAATCAGGAATGTTCAAACAAGGTTGAGGTTATGGATATAAATAGCCAATTTTCAAGAAAAATATACACTAAACATGGGAGTCACTATAATGCATTAGGAAAGAAGATTTTAGCAAATAGTATAGTTCAGCAACTTGATTATGGTAGCAAATTGGGGCAATCAACTTAAGATATATTCCGGAAGAAACAGAAAAATCTAAAGCTCGGCAATCTGATACACTGCAAAATAAATTATCTGGCGGGCAAAATAATTTAGATAACTTAAACAACTCATTTGGGACAATAGAAACTTCGTGTTTGCACGTGAATCTAGATGAAGATAATTTTTTAGAACTGTAACAATACTATCACTTAATATACGAGGTATTAAAAGCAAAAATGATGACCTAAAACTATTTTTGGTAGAGTATCCGAGAGTTAATATCTTATGCTTTACAGAGCACTGGCTAAAAAATCAAGACTCTCCTCCTGTTTTTGAGGATTTTTATGTAGGTGCGAACAAATGTCGTAAGGATATGCAGCATGGAGGAGTCATAATCTATGTAAAAAATCAACTCAAGAGCGTATGCGTTAGTGATTATGATTATTTGTATGAGGAAAGAACATTAGAATTTTGCTGAATTTCCCTAGGCAATGATAATGTTTATATAATATGTATTTACAGATCACCAATAGTTTCCAATGAAAACATGTTTTTAGAAAAATTACAGAATCTGATTGGTAAATTTTCACCAAAATCTAAATTAATCATATGCGGTGATATTAATATTGATTTATCAGACACTCATAAATCACAATCTTATGTCAATTTATTAGTATCTTTTGGTTTAATAATGCATGTTAAGTCTCCTACAAGAGTGTGCAAATCAAATCTTCTATCATTGATCATTTTATAAGTAATTAATCTGAAATAGATGTACAAACGGTAATCAGCACAATAACGTTTTCTGATCACAAAGCGATAATAGGTCAGTTAGTAGTTGAAAATATTGGTAAGATCAAAAAGCAAAATAAAACTGTTAGAATAATGTCGCAACATAACCTAAATAAATTTTACAATAACTGCAACCTAATTAACTTGTCGAACCTAGAGAATATTGTTAAATTTAATGATAAATTCTCTGAGTTTATGAAGACGCTTACTGATACTTTTGAGATTTGCTTTCCTGTTAAAACTGTAGTAAACAAACCCTCTAAAAATTGGATTACTAAAGGAATATGTTTTTCAGCGCGTAATAAAAGATGTCTGTACTATATCATTGTACATGCAAAAAATGGATCTTGTTTACTAAATTATTATAAAACCAATTGCTCATTGCTAAAAAAAGTCATAAGCCAAACAATTGTATTACTTACATAGAATGAATAAAGCTAGAAATAGAGTGAAAGAAGCATGGAAAATAATACACAGCCTACAAGGGAAAACATCAAACCCTAAAAGAATGCCAACGTATCTACTAGTAAATAACATAAAAGTCACAGAGTACACAGCAATAGCAGAAATTTTCAATTCTTATTTTATCAATGTTCCTGTTGTGATATTAAAAAACATAAAATCTAATCACGATCATAAAAACTTTATAAGTATCACTCCTCACTTGAACTCTAGTACTTTTTATTTAGAACCTACAAGTGCTCAGAAATTAAAACAAGTAATAGTGCAAGTAAATAATAAGTACTCTGCAGGCATTGATAAACTACCACCTATAATATTTAAATACTTACCCTCATCATTACTACTCTATATAACTAAACTTATTAATCAAGCTTTTGACTTAAGTATATTTCCTGATTGCTTAAAATCATCAATAATAATTCCAATACATAAAGGTAAATCTGCACATGAAGCCTGTAACTATAGACCTATATCATTATTAAGTACGATGTCTAAAATGATTGAAACCCTCATTAGAACACGGATGATGAAGTTGTTAGAGAAATATAAAATCCTTTCGCCTCAACAATTTGGATTTAGAGCTAAGTCAAACACCACACTAGCTACATTTAACTTATATAAATTTGTTCTAAATTCACTAAATAATAACTGCTTTGTAATTGCTGTTTTGTGACTTATCAAAGGCGTTTGATTGCGTTGATTACAAAATACTATTAAATATAGCGGAAGAGTATGACTTTAGAGGCAAGAAGTTACTACTACTTGATTCTTATTTAAGAGACCGACAACAAATAGTCCAAATTGAAAAGCATAAATCAAAATCCGAATTTCCACAATATGGGGTTCCTCAAGGCTCTGTTCTAGGGCCCTTCCTTTTTTTATTGTATATCAATAACTTACAAAGAACAACAACTGCAAATGTTACCATATTTGCAGATGACACCAGCTTAGTATGGTCAGGACAGGACTTAGGAACCCTAATACAAACTGTTAATAATGAACTGAAAATAATCAAGCATTATCTAGATAGCATGCAATTATCATTGAATATAAGCAAGACAAAGTTAGTAAATTTTAAATTATGCCAACATACAGAGAATAATATAAACTTAAATATAAACGATGAACAACTGGAGGTTGTTGATGAAATTAAATTTCTAGGAATATATTTTAGTAATACACTTAAATGGGATAAGCAAGTGGAATATATAGCCGCTAGGTTGAATAGCGCACTATTCACTATTAGAAAACTTACATGGGAAGTTAATCCAAACATGGGGAAAACAGTATACTATGCATATTTTCAGGCCATTTTGCAATATGGAATCATCTTCTGGGGATATACAACTCTACAAAATTTTAATAAAGTCTTTATAATTCAGAAAAAAGCTATCAGGACTTTAATGAAAAAAGATAGCAGGCATAGTTGTAGACCTTTATTTAAAGAAATTGGTTTATTGACATTAGCTGGAATTCTTATATTTGAATCAACAACTTTTATATATAAAAACCAATATCTATACTCAACATGTAATATAAATACTTATAACACACATCATCACAATCAAGTGTCACTACCTAAACCTTACTCTACAACTTACACAAATTCATGCCTATATACTGCTGTAAAGGTGTTTAATCAGTTACCAATCAAGTTAAGAAAAAACCGTTTAAAATAATCAAAAAAGAACTAAAACAATTGCTAGTAAATAAATGCTACTATTCAGTAAAAGAGTTCTTAGAAGACAAGCTTGTACAGACTTAACTAGTTGAAGCTCTAACGTGTACATTTGTTCATCATTTTAAATAAATTGACAACTGGATTGTTATTAACATCCAATGTACTATGGGGTACGTGAGTGTACATATATTTATTTGTTAAAATAAGTACATACATGTATTGTATATTTCGATGCTGTAATGGCCTATGAAATAAAATTATCTAAAATCTAAATCTCAATATCCATATACAAAAACCAACTCGGCTGTTGGGATCATTTTGATGTAAATTTGAACCAAACGCATCTTAAATGCTTTCATTGAACGACGCCTCAATACATTAAAAATCTGTCTTCTTGAAACGTTTACTTCAGCTGCAGCTTGTCTCGTAGAAACTTTAGGATAAGCTCTAAAGTAGGCCAAAATAACCAATTCACGATCTTCGTTATGTTATACTTGATTTCTGTTGGTAGTTGAAAAGCTACCATTGCACCTTAAAGAATTTTCTCAATTCTTAAATGTATTTATATCTGGCTGTTTACGGTCAGGATATAACTTTCGATATAAAACTGCAGTTTGACGTTTATATTGTTGTTTGATCTATGAAAACAGCATAACATATAAACTTTTTCATTGTTTGAATAATTCATTTCCATTATTTTGCGCGAAACAACTATTAAGAACACAATAATACTTTTACTTATTAATGTGACAGATAATTGAAAATAAACAACTAAAATATTGCAATGGCAATGTTAACAGAAACAATCAGACTGCTATTGAAATTCAATTATTTGTGTTATTTAGTGCACTTGGAATAGAAATCATTGATTGTGGCATATTGCCATAAAGACAATTTCAAGTAGAGTAATTTTTCATAAAAATATACAGGGTGTTCCATTTAAAAAACAAAAGTAACATATTATTGCTCAAATATAGTATGACATGAAAAATACTTAATACCTTATGTTTGTAGAGCAATCACATTCAAAAAACTTTTTCCCATGAAATTTTTCTGTATCTTGCATAGTTCAGAAGATATACACTGGCTAATGAAAACCGGACCACCCTGTATATATCACGTCTACCTGCATTCCCACATCTAAAGATTTAGAAAGATATTGTGTCATACTGGTTAAATTAGTTGCAGTAGATCAACCAGAAACAAAGCCGTGTTGTTGCAGACCTCGTTTTGAATGTGAGTGAAAGTAGAGGTAATCATAGAGAACGAATTCAAATATTTTACTGAAGTTATTAAGGATGACAATAGGGTGATAATTTGTTTTACAGGATCTATCCCTTTTTATAAATAGGTTATACTTTAGAAGATTACCAGATATTGGGAAATTGAGAATGTTTCAGAGAGAAATTAAACAGAAAGGTTAAGGGTTTGATAAGTTGAAACTTGCAACATTGAATAACAAAAGAGGGTAAATTATCCAAATCTGCAGTATATTTAGATTGTATTTGTCAATAGCTTTGAGTACATCCTGTTACTCTATAACAAGTACACCAGTATTGGGTTAAGAGGAGAGTGGTTCAGGATCACAAATATGGGAGCTGGAAGTATAGGCAGATCTGAAAAGTTCAGCAAACTTATTTGCTATAACATATGGACCAGAATAGGACTCATTGTCATTGATCATTTGTCTTTGTTGGTTCATTGCTTTTCATTTATCATTCACAAATGCCCAGAACCTCTTCAGATCAGATTTTATTTTGTCATTCACTGAACTTAGGAAATTATCGTGCACAATATTCATAGAATTTTTTAGCATAGTTCGCGGGATTCTAAAATCGTTGTATACGAATGTATCACTACTTAATTTATATTGTTTCCATAACATTTCTTTTTGTTTAGTAAGAATGATGATCTGCAGAGTGAACACTGATGGATAAGACTTCTTACGAGCGTTTGTTCTGGGGACATGCAAATCAATAACTTCCAAGAGTAAAGCATAAAAGTGAGATGTAGCAGCTTCAATGTCGTCAAAGTGGTACAGAGAGTTCCGGTCTAGTGTAACTAAATCATCAGAAAGGACAGTATAGTTGACATTTTTAAAATTGTAGTGGACTTCTTTACTGGTTATTTTAGCATAGTTTTTTAACAAGTAGTTTATGTACTTAAATGCAAAGTGGTGGATGATAGTTGTCAACAGGCAGGTCAACACACTGTGGTTCAGATAAGTTGCAAGCGAAAATTGAAAAATTTAGGTCCAGTAGCCTGTGATTTAGATTGAACATCAATACAAATTTAAATAAAAATTCTATAACTTGTGCATAAAAGTATCTAGTTATACAGGTTTCTGTTGCGATTTATGTTTCAAGCAAAATTTATACATTCAATGATTTATTAATTGATTACCGACTTCTGCCACTTTTTACATTAAAAACTTGTTAATGAACTATTTAAAAAAAAACAAAACAACTATAGTTATCTAGCGAGTTTCATTTCCGAACGATGAAGGTCAAAAAGACCGCAAGCCATAGCTTTTGTCATAGGATCGGCAAATTGATTTTCAAATGGAATATGCTTGATTATCAATTTTCCTTCTAGATGTTGTTTTCACAAATAGAACCGTCATACCGATACTCATTGCCCTTGATTATGTCTATCATTGGCTGATTATTAATTTTAACTTTTGGTGTTCTTTCATTGCTGATTTCCCCGTAGCATCTGTTCTAGCCAGATTCCCCCCCCGATTTATAACTGCGCTATCTTGCGCTTTATTTTAATAATATCTAATTACATAAAAATTTAAAGAATTACAGTTTCAAATTCGTTCATAAAATAGCAAATATGCTTGTGCTTTAAGTACCCTTTTTTCGGGCACTTCTAAAACATAAGAGTCGCTAACATAATACCACTTTCCTGGCAGAATTTCAGCATTGGCTTTGTTATTTTCGCAAGATGAAAGCAATACACCATTTTGATATTGAAATAGAAATTGCAAACGGTAACTGTTGTTGTCTAAAGCAGTTCTTATTTTTATATATGTGTCATAATGTCCTTTGTGAATTGAACCGCTATGTTGCACAACACCATATAATGCATATAACACTTTATTTGATTAGCAATTGAACAAAATGGCATTAAATCCAGTAACAGGGGAAACGAAACATATTTATCTATTTTTGCAGATCGGAGTCTTAAAACCCAAAATCGTTTTAAATGTAACATCAATACAGCAGGAGGACTACATATTAGAAGTTGTTTAGTGGCGTTTGTATAAATAGATCCTTTTTTAGTGCCACCATGCTTTTTTGTGCAAAAATTGCAACTTACTTTATTATTTCCAAAAAGCAGATCAGAGTCTGTGAATTGGCTTAAGCAGGATTGTATGGAATATTCATCTGCAAATGTATCATCGGTTTCCTTATTGTTATTAAAAGTCTGTAAAATTTCTCTTTTCGATATTGGCAAACTTAGATCAAAAAAGAATTTTTCTTGACGTGAAATATGTTTACAGTCTTGGCACTGTAATGTACTGACTAAGATTCCTCTGAATACTTGTTCAGCTGGTAATTGTAACTCAGAAGCCTGTTTTTCATAAAATTTTATAATTCTTTTTTTATCACTTTGACAAGATGATGGATCTATTTTACAACTAAATCTCCATTTTTCTAAAGTTACGGTTTGATATCTTTTAAAGTCATTTTCATTCAATATTTCTAATAAATGTCGTAATAATTCATGTGAGTCATGTTGTTGGCCATCAGAAAACTGTGGTATTCTTTCTGTGACTCTTGAAAATAGCATACTTGGATTATAAATTTCTTGTCTATCATTTTGTAATTCTTTTGACGTTTGTGATAAAACATGTGGTAATGGTAGCCATTCTTCGAAAGTCCCATTAAGCGGGCCTAACACCAATGAATCTTTATCATCTGGATTTAACCTCCCGCCAGGAAGTTTAGAATATTGCCCCGGCTTTGAAGTTTCAAGAAGTAATTGTAATAAGGATGGTGTTTGTCCAAGACATTGTAAAATGGAATTGAAAAAACACGTATTGCCTAAATTTACTAATCCACATGCTTTTGGGAAGTTATTTTTTTATTATAGGTCCAAGGCTTAAATTAATATTTGTTGGTGGTTGCCGTTCTTTCGTTTCAGGACTAGGCTGTTTGTCTTTGCTATGGTCTGTTATGTTTGCAATTGGGGCATCTTGTAGTGGTTTTAGATCTTTTATATCTTTATGGAGATCATCGATTATTGTGTTTATGTAACGTCCAATTATTAATTTACCACTGTCATCAATACCTGTTTGTTGATCTTTTTCTGCTTGTTCATCAAGTGAAAATGGCTTTTTTATTTTATTTTGTATATTTAGATCCTTGAGTATATTTTCTTCTAATATGGATTTATTGACTTGATAAGTAAAATTTGGAATTTTGTCATCATTTGGTGATTCTCCTTGTTATAAATTCGAAATGTAGTGCATTGTGGTAAAATGCCATGTATTGCAGCAGCATTACCACGTTGAATTTCTATTGATAGTTGCTGCCAAAGGAATATTGTGGATCTTTGTTCACATGTTGCTATTTTAAGTCTATGACCTAGGTTGTTTATTAGTTGCCGAGTTAACTCACCAGCGACTCCCATAGTCTCGAAAGCAATTGGAATAAAGGTGAAATTTTGGCCAATGTCTCTATATTTATTAATTTTACATCTTTCAGCTTCAGCAGCAGCTGCCCCACATGTTTTACTTGTTGCAATTAAATTTGAAGGGGCTAAGGTGTCTACTATAGTTGCGTCCCAAGCCAACGACCGACCTTTATTCCATGGTATCATTGTTACACCATCAGGTCTCTTATTATCTCTTAAAGTACCTAAGGGTTCGAGAACGGATTGAATTTGTAATTTAGCAAGAGATCGTGCTATTACTTGGTTTAACGATTCGTGTCTGGATAATCGACCAATTGTATTCTTGTTACATGAAGGCTGTACAATCTACGAAAGTACCACAAGAACAAGTAAAGGGTTCACAAACTCTTGCACCTAAGCGTAATGCTACACATATACGTATTGTTTCGTTCGGTAGGACTGTTCCAAGCTGAGAAGAAGGGAGTGCATGTACCCATTGGTAGCTTTCCTTTTGTGATACTGCTTTTAAGCGAGCAATAGAACGAATGCCACTGACTTTTATCAAATCGTTGTACTTGTTTTCTAGTAAATCCGATTCCCAAAATTTTTGTGAGCTTAGTGATGATAAAATTATACTTTCTTTGTCTGGTATGGGTCTATTCAGTAAAATCAATGCTTCAGACAAACCGGTTAAGGTTGAACTAGGTGTTTTTAAAATGTCTGAAACAAGATTGGTTGAAGCGTGTATTGATGCTATAAAACAAGGTAAAGCCAAGTCTGTTATTTTTCTTATGCCAAGACCACCCAGATGGCATGGTAGAGTTGCTTGATTGTATGTCATATCATCCATTATTATATTTGTTATATTCTCTAAGCAATTTCGAAATATGTCATCAAAAGGTTTTAATAGGTCTATATGTTGGTATAACTGTGAAAAACGTAGAATGTAAGTAAATTTAGGGCCAGCGCTTAAACAGTTTTTCATTAAATATAGAGCTGCATGTGTGTCAAGAATTTGCAATCTACTGCACATAAGCTTGCAGGTAGATATTTTGTTTAGTAAGACATTTTTAGCTGCCAAAGTTAACACTGGTGCACCCAAAATCTCAAAATCACAGGAATCCGGGAATCAATTCATTTATAGATGAAAGGGTTGATGTTTTATTTTTGCTTTGATTGACCAAAACTTCACATTTGGTAGTGTTCAAGTTTAATCCGCTTATTTTGGAATATTCAATTACTTTCATTATATCTTGAAGTATTGTATCTATTTTTCCGCCGATTGTACCATCATCGAGATACCACACATTAAGATCGGAGATTAAAGAATGTGGAAGTTCCATAATTGATAAACTAAACAACAAAGGTCCTAATGGGTCACCCTGTTTTACACCGCATTGAGATTTTATCAGCCTATTGCCAAATATTAAGTTGGACGGATTTCTATAGGCTTGCCATATAAATGGAAACAAACTGGGTATTTCGCAATGAACTATGGACAACATGTGATCTCGTCGTAATGTGTTAAATGCGTTTGTAAAATCAAACTTTACAATCACTTCGACATTTGTGTTAATCTCAAGAAAAGTGCGGGTAGCATGTACAGCAGCTTCTGCGCCACCTCTAACACCAAAACCAAGTTGAATTGGTTTTAATTTTGTACTTGAAATCTCATGGACTATGTTGCAAGCGATTTTGGCTGCAACTCGTCGTAAAGTATTACCGCATGCAATTGGACGTATTCCTTCATCTTTTTTAATTAAAGCGGTTAATGAGGCACCATAAAATATTGGTAAAACTGATTTTGGCAATTTACCATCTAAAACATTGTCAATAAATTTGGCAAGTGCTTCTAAAAGGGTTGCGGTAACAACACCGTTAGAAATTGTTAACAAATCTAAAAGATGTCGTGGTCTAAGACCATCAATTCCACCGGATGAACTTCGAGGAAAGCTGTTGATTGCCTTTTACTGTTTCGTGTGATATTAGACGTTGTGACAGCCTGATTTTGTGCATCATGCTGCCACTATGGGTTCTATTAAGTTAAATCTTATTCAGTTTATTGGGACTACTTAAAACCAATTTTAATTGTAGAGATTATTTTATTTTGGATTTTGTAAATACCTTAAGGTCTCTGAATTATAGGTAATGATATTCCAGTGGATATTATTTGTTGGCTCAGGAAATTTCAACTTTTATATTACACACATGTTTATACTATTTCTGTATACAAATGCCAGGACCTAGAAAGTGTCATGTAGTACAGATGGGAATAACTGCTGAGGGAAGTATTTTCTAGTAATTAATTTACAACTAATTGTAGTCAATCATTTCACTAATGGTTTGGTTGTATAATATCTTACTTAAATATTCTTAGTTTATATTCATGCAATTTGTGAGGTTATGTTACTTGTCACTCTTAAATTTCCTTTCTAAGGGTCATAATTGCTTGTCCTAATTGACATGCTTGTTCTTCAAGGTTTCTTTCAGTGGCGTTACCATTTTCGATTAAGTTCACAGTTACTTCTACATCATCAAAATAATTTAAGGCATAGGCACATTTATATATTTCTAATGGGAAAAGGTAATTCATTATGGGCACAAGATTGGTTATTTATTTTATACTAATTCCGGTACAATTATGGCTTATCGATCTTTTCAAAAAGTAGTACGCCTATGGCATGCATAGAATTGGAGGTCAAACGTTTTATTACCTTTCGTAAAATGTTAATTTAAATCATCCATCTTTAATTTTGAGATCCCGAGAGGCGGTTGACCGCATGGTGGTTCCTGAACATTCAATGGAATTTATCAGGTTTCTTTTATATTTGTCGAACCGATCCGTTAATTTTAGTAAACGGGATTTAACCACTGAATGTTCCAGCTTTTTAAGATAAATATATTTTATCGGAAAACAGATTTTTCTGGATTTGTAACCACCGCGGAGAGCTAAGCAACTTTTACATTAGCACATGGGACTAATTCCCGGCGTTCACCTGGTTCTCTACTAACCCGTTGGATGGTAGATGATTAATTGTCTGGGTGGATTTCCTTCCTCTGCCATTTGGAAGCACTACGTGGGGAAATTTTCTTCACGAAGCCAGCAAGTCCAGGCTGGACAGGACAGTAAGCACATCAAGAGGTTAAGCACGTTTAATCAGTCGACAGTTAATTACAGAAAGGTATATCTCATCAATGTTTGTATATTGATATTTCATGTTGCATCTGATCAATAATCATTATAGTTGATTAGATGATTAATTGTCTGGGTGGATTTCCTTCCTCTGCCATTTGGAAGCACTACGTGGGGAAATTTTCTTCACGAAGCCAGCAAGTCCAGGCTGGACAGGACAGTAAGCACATCATGAGGTTAAGCAAGTTTAATCAGTCGACAGTTAATTACGGAAAGGTATCTCTCATCAATGTTTGTATATTGATATTTCATGTTGCATCTGATCAATAATCATTATAGTTGATTATTTAAAGTTATATATTTGATAATATTGGGTATTAATATTTCAAGATAATTGTAACAGATTTCAAGGTGTTCTGTAAACTGATTGCATGCAATTGGCACTATGAACGATATGATTATTACCCTTGGGATCAACTATCAAACTTTGTAACCGTAAGTAAATAGATATCCTGAGCCATCATTAACTGTTGTTTTCTCTTGCTAATTACATAGTTTCAGGGCTAAAGGATCTGCCTGAGAATCAAAGTACAGAGAAGTATTACTTCCTGATCCTAGCTGGACGACAACAGTTTCCCGAGGTAAGGGTGATTGAAACACCTTAGATCAAAGTTATAAGGATTCTGGTAAGAAATACTTCTGTTTTGAAGTTCTCCTGCTATAGAACGAGTGGGGAACTCTTATCATATAGGGTGTAGTGAATCTTTCGTCATAACGTAGGTAATTTTGAGATAAATAATCATTAGAAGGACTGGATGGATAATTTGTCTGGTAATCCATTGGTGGATGTTTGTATTCTACGGCAAGCCATGTTTCAGGACAATTATTTGCAACTTTATCATTTGAGCACAGAAGTGGAGCTGCACCGCTAATGTCACCTGATAATTTTTGTGTCACTTGTTTACATAATTTATTTGTGTTTTCTTTTAAAGGTATTGTTCTTATAGCTAGTTTTTCTGCTCCGTTGAATGATGTTTTAAGGAATAGTTTTATGGTATCAATGTCATTCTTTTGAAAGTAGACTAAGTTTTGTTTCACAAGTGTTGCAAGTGAAACTTGCTTTGGCTTTCTAGCTGGGATATGAAAAACACATACAGTAAAAAGTAGTAGCCTTGACCATGATTGCAAATCATTTCTAGACGTAGTGTTTCTGAGTAGATTTGACAGTTCGTCACTAATGGCCACTCTAGCACCTTTGGGTATAAGCCGTAAAATTTTTAAATATTTTTTAATCAGTTCTTGAACTTCACAACTTTCAGAGTTAACAACAGCACTTCTCGAACTTTCGTCTGTATTATGGTTTGATAAAACATACTTTGGTTCTGACATAGAATGATCATCTTTTTTTGGCAAACAGTGTGACTTTGTGTGATGTTGTTTTAAACCGCGTTTAGAAACTGAGTTGTAACCACAAATATTGCAAGTAACCCAGTTATTTAAGGAATTATGAGAATTATTAGTTAACTCTTTAAGGTTTGAAGATCGTCTTCTGAATACTTTATATTGCATTTTTTTATTATCGCTTTACTGCTTCAACATTCTATAGTTGGTTTACTTTTAGTTGAAGAATGAGCAATTTGGTATGTTTCAGTAAAATATGTAATACTCAATTTTTTTGTGAACTAGTACCAGAAGCACAATTGTAGATCAGGTATTTCTTAATATATATAAACTATATTCGTAGGAAGATCCCAATTTTAAAAATCAGTAATATCGGATATTTCATATCTATCCATATATTCCATTTATTTCTTTAGTCCATTCGCTCGTGACTGTCAGTTCAGATTCAGTTTTGATGTTACAACCATTTGCTGTTTCTTATTAACACAAGCAGGTGCATCTTCACTGTAAAATCAAATTAGTCCCCTCTTTTAACGGCTAGCAAAATCTGCATTGCTATAAACTTCTAATTTTCCAGTCCTATATTTGGCCTAGTAGGAAATACTGTAATCAAACGCCCTTCGTAGATAATAAAACTTATCCTGTACGCATTCTAATCTGGCAATGTGGTTATCAGATAATAGAGTTATATTCTACAATACTCAAAACTAACATACATCGTGCAAATCCTTGCTATTTCTTTTGATAAAACCTAACATATAAAAGGATCTCAGAAGTATATAATCGATATGTAAAAAGAAAGACAAATCCTCATCAAATATTACACCAAGTCTAGAATAAACTTTTAATCTACCAAGTGAATCTTGGTGGAACATTACATCTATAAAACTAATCGATTTACACTTTTAGTAACATTTAAGACTAATTAAATTTTTGTCACAATAAGTAACTAATAAATCGAGATCATGTTGACTGTGGAGATAATCAATGTTAGAATTTGCATAAACAAAAAACTTAATATCATCTGCATATATAAGGCACAGAGAATCTAAACACCAAAACTACATCGTTTATAAAAAACAGAATAAGTATATCCACGACGCGACCCCAGCGACACTCCAAAAGACACTGTTATTGCTTTGGATTAACACCGAATTTGTATATAATGCGATCTGCACAATAAGTATTATAAAATGTGTTTTATTCTGGTGCTCAAGTCTTTCGTGGTACAATTATAAATTATTCGTACTTCTTGTTAGAAAGTCCTTGCTGGTTTCTGCAGAACTATGATTTTTAAATTTAACACAAATAACTCTTCTCTCAATGTTGTTGTAAGTACCGGTTTTCAGCCTCTGCAATATTTTGCACCTTCGGCAATTGTGCACGAATCATAGTCATTGAGAATTGATTGACAAAGCAAAAAAATATTTGTTAAGGCCTTTGCCCATTGTAAATAAATAGTAAGTTCCACAGTGATCAAGGCACATGCAATTTTACGTCGATCGACAAAAGGGAGACTCATCGCAATAATAAATCGCCGTAATTAATATGCCTCAAAACAGTCTCCATTAAAAGCTCTCTCGTGCCGGTTTAGTAGCTTCGTTACTATCGAATACCAACCCTATCTCCTTATGTTTAACCCTACTTTAACCTTCTGTCTAAATAGGTGTGTTATAGTGTTGTGATAGTTTTCAAATGCGGTAAGTTTTTTCGCCACATTTGTTATTTTACATACAATTTTATTTTATTGTTGCAAACCAGAGTCTCTCGTTCAGCTAAGGCTTGAACATATTTATTTTTAGTTTTGGTACATAGCAAGCAGACACTGTGTTAGTCAATTTTGCATTGACTGATGTTTTGATGTTTCATGTACCTTGGCCCATTGCTTCGATGATATTTCTGCCAGATATTTCGATTGAATATGGCTCGGCAAATGGTTCATACACCATAAACCACTTAGCGTTTGGTGTCATACGCGAGATTGCACCACAATCTAAATACAGGTTTCCAACCGTATCATCTTTGTTTGAGGTATCTCTGATTAGATCTAGCTTCTAAAGCTGCACAGTAAAAGTTTAAGTTAGTATCTTATACTAAATGGGCTCTAAACCTCTGAATTGTCCCATCAATATGAGCTTTAATATTATAAACCCACCTACATGTTATGACCTTCTGTTTAGACAGTCTTGTTACGATTTTCCAAACATCACATTCTTTATTTATGGTTAACTCTGTCACATAGCAGTTTCCCATTCAGCACAATAAGGAGACAGAGAATTTCCTCATAATTATTAGGAATTTCCACAAAACAAAATATGATTTCATCCTCACCAAATTTTGCAAAACTAGCAGACTGACTAATTTTACAAGGATTGGAAAAATGAAAATCCTCAAGGTTAAACTCAGGATCATTAGCTTGAGAAAATTTGTTTTTGGATCAACATTTATGTTCTCACCATACCAATAGTAAACATCGGTACGACTACCAGCTATCATGGAAACCTCTTTTCGGACCAATTCTAATTTTTTAGATTTAGAAACATTACAATTATCATTTAAATTAACAGTTTTTGAATTCTCCTCTGTAGGACACTTTCACAAACTATTTCATCAATTTTGAGTTCCGAATTGATTTGTCAACTTTGAATGTTTCAATTCAATAACTTTATTATGCAAGGATCTAAAACTATATCCTCGAGTAAATGTGTAACCAATTAAGATACACGGTCTACTTTTAGTTCCTAGTTTATTCCAATATCGTTTAGGAACATAAACAAATGCAAGTGAACCAAAAGTTCGAAAGTGGGAAATTCAAGCCTTTTTCCCAGTCCACAATTCAAAGGGCGTTTTATTGGGGTTTGTAGAATGAGGCATACAAATCTTTGTGTAAATGTAATATTGAAGCACCTCGCCTCAGTCCAAAATTTAGGATTCAAATCAACTGATATTGATAATGTCTTGACAGCATTAACAACATCACAATTCTACTTTTCAGTTATACCATTATGCACAAGTGAGTAAATCACATTTAATGATTACAACTTTTAATCCCAACAGTTCAGCACAAGCATTACATCTTGGGTTCTATCAAATGCTTCAGTTTTATTTTTAATGGGATAAATTGCAATCCACCATGAGAAATCATTTATGACCAGAAAATACTTAGTACCTCCTCCACTAGTAGTCAGAATTTTTCCCCATAAATCGATGTGCAAGAGTTCGAGAGGTCTACTAGATCGAATTCCTTGTAATCTTTTAAACGATTCCCCTTTACCCTTTTCCTCGAACAAAAGAATGGTAATTTATTTCGTTTTTACTAATCTTATTTACCCTGAACACAATATTACTAGTAGTTGCTCTATAAACATGTTAAGGATTTAAATGTGCACAGCGTTTGTACCATAACGACCAAGAATTTACATCTGTCACAGCATTCAAATCTGGTTCTAAATTCTTTGGATTTGATTTTTCAGCTTCAACAGTTTATAGATGTCTATTTTTGTGTGCACATACAAATCATTTACCATTTGGTGCAAAAATATCTAACAAATTATCTCTACCAACAAAGTAGAATCCATTTTCCATTATAGAGCCTAAACTAATTAAATTTCTTACAATTCAGAAACATAAAACACTTCTCTTAGTTCTACATTAATTTTAGTTCCGTTCTCATTACTTAAATTAACATTAATTTTGCCAACACCTGCAGCTTGTAAAATACCTTGCCCTGACACATTTTTGTCAATTTCTTTAAAATCGCTAAACAATTCTCGATTGTTACTAAAGTGATATGTGGCACCCATATCAAATAAAAATTCATAATCTAACTTTTCAGTATGATTCAGCTCTAAAAATCATAAACCTTCTACATTATTATTAGAAGAACATCGGTAATGCTTATAACTATTATTTAACTGACTAATAAGTTTCTGACTATTGACATATTTGTCTGTTACCTGTATGAGATTCCATTTTAGAATTCTCTCTCATACAGTTCCTTACAATAGACCCTATTTCGTGAAACCTACAATATCTAATTTTAGATTTATGTTTACAAACTATATGAACATTATCATTTTTAATGGCCAATGAAAAAGCATTTGAAACAGAAAAAACATTTTATTAGAGACATTCAGTAAGAAATTTGGAAGTCATCCATCTTCAGCATATGAAGCTGTTGTTACATTTGCTGATGTAAACTTTTCATTCGGCAACTAGTATAGATGCTATCCTATCATACTGCACCTTTCCAAATATTTCTTGGATCAGTTACACCATTTATAATAGGCTTTATATGGGAACTTAGCGAGAGGTAAATTATCGAAGTTGCTTTGTTACGATGCATAACATAATTGTCCTTTTCTTTAGTCATAATAACTTTTCCTCAAGGTTGTTGATCTTCATCTACATTAGTAATGAATTCATGCAATCTGTGAGCACATAAGAGCATTTCCATATACATTCACCATTCACAATAATTCAAAGCCCCCTTTTGCTTTTCAAATTCCAAAGCATTTTTGTAATCATAAAATCGTATGCCATTTCGAATCACGCAACAAAACTTAATTCCATACAATAAATTTTAAAAAACTTGTCATAATTAATTGAACAATGCGTGGTAACAATAGGGTTATGTTTCACAACATCCAACAAATAATTCTAATTTCTGCATTCTTGACGATATTTCACAAAATAATATTGTTTTTGCAATTTTGAAGTTTTATTACATGCTAATTATGCATGTAACCTTTATAATTAACAAAACAAATATGCATTCTTATGTGAACTTTTTCACGTAAATTCTAAAACAATTTCGGTATCTGGGTCCATAACCATGTGTGGAGCTACTTAATGTAGAAAAAAGTAATGATTTTTGATTATCTATTTACAATAAATTCTGTACACGAATAATTGTAAGTATATAAACTGGCCGCCATTAGGATTAGCACCTTGACCTTAATACTTAACCTAGCATATCCTATGAAGACAGAAAGTGGGAAATTATTTTGAATGGGATTTCACATATAGCAAACAAATTTTGTAGTAGTATGTTCTTATTTTGTGATTGAGGTGTAGGTCGAATTTCAGTGTGGAAGCTATAAATACACCTAGTATTTAACACTAGATTTCACTTCAATACTAGTATCATCCACATTTAAATCTTATGCACATAATGTGTAGGGCTTAGCACAGATTTTGTCAGATCCAACGCACAGTGCAACTGTTTTAGAGGCATTTAAATTAATGCATTACTAAGTGAAGGTTATTATTTAAACTTTTGATGCCATTAGTCTTAGATACATCAGCTAAGATATACAGCAAAATATCATCGGCATGCATATGAAAGTTGCTCCAGGGAAAGAATTTTAAGGAGAATAGCAGTAAATATTGCAAAAAGTAATAATCCCAATATATTCCCCTAGGGTACACCTTGTGAGACATGCACAAATTCTGAACTCTTACCTCGGAGTTTCAGTGATTGATATCTATTCCCCAGGTAAGATGTAAACAATTCAAGACATGTGCCTGAGACCGTAATAATATAGTTTGGCAATTAAGAGAACATGGTCGATGACATCAAATATTTTGCTCAGATTTCGGAAAATCAGGTATGTGACTCTAGTTTTATCAATTGCATGAAGTAGGTCAGTTATAATCTTACTCACAACTGTTGTAGTGCTGAGGCCGACACAAAATTAATGGCGGAGCAATACATTATGTAATAATTATAACAGTTTCTAGTATTATTTATTTCTGACGAGCCATTGGTCTGTAACTTTACAAAATAATAAACCCTTGTTTTAGCCTATCACCGTCGTTCCACAAGAAACATTTTATTTTATTTATTTATTTATTATTAATATTTATTCATTTAACTGTGTCATTTGTTTAAATTTGTTAGTTTTAAGTCTTACACAATTTTAAATTTAATTCTTAGACAAGCCTCTAATATTATCTTATACTAATAATACTTAAGCTATGGAAAGGTCAACAAAATTGAATGTGTGAGAATCCAAGAAATATATAGTATTGCAAGCACTAGTCTAGAAAATGTATGTGTATAGAAATTATTATGAACAGACCTGCGGTTTACTGATTAACAGTAAACTAGCATATGTTTATTTGGTTCTAGAACTATATGCAGAATTTTTATTACAATATAGAAAATATTTACTAATATTAACAAACATGAATGTTTACTAATACATACCACTTCGTCTTCGTCATCTCGTCTTCGTCCAACATCATAGATACGTATCACAGATTCCTGTGGTGTATGGAAAGCACCTTGATTTTCAACCACTGCAATTTGTCTTTCAAGTCCATTAATAGCTAAGTCATATATATTTCGTTTTACATCAATTGTTGCTATACTGGAATAATCTAAAGCATCAACAGTTTTAAAACTAGACTCGAAGTTTGGGCCATCTTCTACTTCCTGTTCTAATGCTATAGCATATATAACACCATTAGCGATCGAAAAAAATACTTGACACTGATTCAAAACAGGAACTGTTTTTAATAACTTAAAAGTCCTCATATCCCACACTTCAGTATTTGATACAATTTCTAAACCATTGGGATGAAATACACCACTTTGTGTTTGATTTAATTTATCCAATTTATGTATTTGTTTGCCAGAGTTAATATCAAATAATACTCCATCTGACAAAATTAAATCATCACGATAACTAAATGTGGCTTTATTTCGTGTATATTGGTTACTAGCTGTAGGTGTAAATTGAGATATTGATTGTCCATTATTTACATCATATATCTAAAAGACAAAACTTAATTGAAGTCAAACACCAATGATGCATTTAAACTTACTACAGCAATTTCTCCTTTGGTCCCCACTAATCGATCTTGTATGAGCTTACTAAATTCCAAATGTTCATCTTCATTAAAAGGAAATCTAAAATAACCAAACTGATAATGAATGATAACAATTTTATTTATTATTAAAAACCTGAAAACGAATCAAAAATCATATTGCATATAGGAGTCTAAATGCGATTAAACTCATTTGACATATTACATACTTTAGATTGAAAATCATCAGCAGTAGTAATATACAATTATATATATGCAAGCATGAACACATCATCAAGTATTCAATATAATTGTAGTTTGGTGGAAAAAAACTTTTTGATTAACACAACACTTAGGAACGGCACTAATTATAAGATTTAACTCTGTCACGACAAATGCAGTTTTCTAAAATCTTTTCCTATTTAATAATCTTAAAGGGAATGGTGTTATGTGTTAAGTGATTTAACCCATTTTACGTGCCTTTTCAATTATTGGATAACCCATTTCCACCTTTTATATTCATTAAATTTACTGTTGTCTAAAAATTAAAGAAATTCCCTGTTTCCTAAATCTGATTCTGTTTAGTTTATAAGTTACTCATTACATTGTAAGAATAAAATGTTCTAATATGCATAAATATGCAAAGATACTGTTTTGGGGATTTTTTTATTGCGCTTGGGAAAATGATGTAGAATATTATTGTACCCAAATCTAATTCTTCTGGGAGTTACAGACTTCAATTTAGTACTGGGACTTAACCGGAGCAGTTGTGTTTTGGTCGGAGTGCCATTTAATGCATTTTTTCAATGTAATACCCTAATTATCGTCACCAACTCTTTTTATCTTATCCTTTTACGACATTACAGGAATAGGAAGACGTAATAAAAATCTGCCAAGAACCCCAACCATGACTTCCTGAGAACTCGATTCCTTTGCTAGAGAACGAAAGTGAAAGTAAAACCTATTATAACCTTGGCATAGAAATTTGCATGCCAAAATCATAACATTTATTATGCAAGGGTTATGCAAGTCGAATAATGCCCTCAAATTTCGACTGGTCAGCAACTAACATACCCACATTTCTAGATTCAATAGAAATGTTACAAACTTCAATAGAAGGCAATGAGAGAAATGCCACGCCATACCTTCGACCCAAGCTTCATGGAAAAACCACAGATTTTATTTCACATGAAGATCGATTTCAAAACAATAGTATCAAAATTGAAGAATGAAATTAAAGCCAAAATGCAGAATTGGTTTATTACAAAGTTATGCAATTTAGTCAGTAAGGAAAATCAAATGCCCCGTATGTCAGTGAATTAGATTAATCAGCATGCAAACTAAGAACCTCCATTTCAGATCGTGGATAACGCGATAAATCACAACCTCAAATTAGTTATGTAAGCTGGAACTTTTAGTACGGAGGAGGATGCAATAATCCAATATAGAAGCATTACATTGATAACAGACACAAACAAAACTTTATTTCAGGTCACAAATGCACATAGAAATATACCCTCATCTTTTAATTACAATTATCAAGATAAGCCAAGGCCAAGCAGAAACTTTATAAAAACAATAGATAACAGTGTATGTGACCAGAATAGAAACTATCTAAGTTATTGCAATGAACGGAGAGGTAAAGCAATACTATTTAGTAATACAGGTCATCAGAGAAAACATTTTTTACAATAATCAATAACAAAATTATTGTAGTATGTGAGAAATCAGGGAATTCAGGACCAGGATAACAAACAAGCTCGTCAAAACAATAAAAATATGAAATCATCATTTTCAACAATTTCAAATAGTATTGGATAATTCCAATACCCACCAATGGTAGAGTAGGTAGAGACCTTTTAGTGATATATCAAGATGAAATCAGTTATAAAAATTGGACCCCAAGTCCAAAATAATTTCACGACGACAATGATATCAATCGAAATTGGGCCAGAACAAGAATCTTTCATTATCCCACCTACAACAGAAATAATTAGACATTTAAATAAGCTAACTAAGGATTGTTACATTCCAAATTTAAACATGTACATTTTTAAATTTGTGACTAAATTCCTGCCATTATTTTTAAAATGGACTTGTGCATTTCCATCATTTTGGACAGTTGTGTTTGCGCAAAAAGAAAGCGCAGACGCGGAGTGATGGGGAAAGTGTGCGGTTTGCGATACGACCGGATATTATGATTAGCCAACGAGACGTCGAACGGTGACGTTTACCCGTGTCGTTCCTTTGTCTTTTCTCTTTCAGAATGTAGGTTTCCCTTTATCTCTACCTTCTATCGTTGCCTTCACCTTATTCCTTCGTCCTGCCTACAAACAGAAGAAGAGAGAAAACGTTAAATCTGGTTTGAACGAGGGCATAACGTAACCCACGCCCAAACGAGATCCATGGAATTCAGCATGGCCCCTGCGCAAGGATGACCGCAAAATCGTAAAGCGTTCCACACTTTTAAGTGAGTACTTTTTAACTTTTTCTTTAAGGTGCAACTTGTATCAGAGTAAACATATTTGGCATGTGATACAATTTGACACAAAATTACATCGTAATATCTTTGTTGTGCAATAATGTGAACGTGGATAGTATCCGCGTTGCCAACTGTGGAAGTGGCTCTGAACACGCGACGTCGGGGTTATAACAGTGACAACCGAGAATATAACAGGATAATTAAGTTAATTTTAAATGCAGAACCCAGAGCAGGAATTTTTAATGCAAGTGTTTTAAAGTCATCCAAATGAAAATATGTTCGGGTGATAAACATTACCAACGAGACGGTGAAATTACACTATAGCGTGATATAAAAACAGCATATGTGGACAATTATTCAATATTTGAGATAAAGAAAAGTAATAATAAGAATTGAAAAGAACAACTTTCAGCTCAATTAAATAAAGATAACCCACAATATATAAAGGACAGACATGAATTTGTGTGGAATATGATGATATTTTTGGATTAAAGCTGGATATAATTTCAGTTAATAATTTTAATAAGCAAAAATTAAGGTTAAAGGATTATGAACCAGTATATGAATAAACTACAGAATACTAGAGAGTCAAAAATCAGAAGTGCAAACCCAGGTAGCTAAAATATTAAGGAATGAAATTATTGAACCTTCCTGTACGATATACAGCATGTAAATAAATTAATATTAGCACTTACTGCTTTATCTGCTACCATGACATTTCATAGGTCATGAACCATTCCAAAATGTTTATAGCGGACTGTATAATGAATGATTGATGATGTCCAATTCTTTGTTTCACACACGCACTAATGAAAACACCGCAAACGAGCGTCCGTTGATTACGGGTGCACTTGCGGCTTAACCAAAGTCTGAACACCACTCTCGTGACTGTCACTGTTCAATACCGCACCTTGCGCTATATAGGAATCGAAGGGTACAGGTAGCGGAAATAAGGAATATTGAAGGGTTAACTCTAAAAGCTGCTTTAAAACGCCTTAACACTTCCTTTTTGGAATACAACAGTTCAATTCTACCACTACCAAAGAAACCAAATAACAATGGAGAATGGAAATGGCATTTAGTAATGGATTATAGGAAACTGAACACAAAGTTAGCAAATTCCCTTAACAAGATTCGTATCATTTTAGATCAACTTGAAAAAGTAGAAGAGTATTTTTTGATGGTAGACCTAACTTCAGCTGCTCCCATAGGAAGAGTCGAGATAAAACTTTTCCACAGAAAAATGGAAGCTATCCTTTCACACTGGCACCATTTGGCCTCAAAACGTTGCCACCAGCTTTCCAGCATATGATGAATTTAGATTTGCAGGTATTTTTTGATAAAAATAAGAATTTCGGAAAAACATCATTTGAATTTTAAGGCAAGCGGAACTTTTCTGGTGCACCAGAAAACAAATCAAAGAGTTATTCATGACACATGAAATATGACATTATAAAAATTTTACGACACCAATAAACGCAAAGGAAATCAAAGTATTTGTAATTTTCAGTAGTTTTTACCATATATAACCATATATATAACCAATATAATCAATTCCACTAAAATATGCATATTCGAAAGAATGTAGATTTTATTCAAAGCGTAAAATGTGTTCATGCATTCATCATTCTCAAATATATTGTTTCGTATTAATTAAAATTCAAAACTGTATTGTGGAACAAAACAGTGCAGTGCGCCTGCGCCTATTGTAGTGTAACACGTGCGAAAGTAGTTTTGTTAAGTTTCTCGGCGACTCTTCTTCCGTCCTAGTGCGGGAACGGTTGTGTCAAGTTACCTATGCAGACAATGAACAATAGTGCCTTGTAACCAGTGTATTCAACAGACTTCCCCCGGGGGCATTGCAACAATGAAGAGGACAAAACACTATGGACAATATTGGTAAGTGACTTTATGTAACATTGTTTGTGTTTAACATGCATACAAATTCTCGTATATAAAGCTCGCATTTTGTTATCTTTTCGTAATACAGTTCACTCAAATGATAAGACGCGCCAGCTCATTTATTCACAGTTAATGGATTTACATACATATTATTAAAGCCAACAATATTAATATTCCCAAAATTCGACCAACAATTTATACTTTCTTGTGATGCATTAGAAAATGAATGTGGAGTAGTACTAAAGCAAAATTCGGTGAAGATTTATTACCGATAGCATTTACATCAAAATTATTTTCAAAGACGGATATCAAGAAAAGTACAATAGAAAAGAAAATGATAGCTATACATTGTGGGCTAGAGGAAATTTCAAACTGTGTCTTTATGGCAAAAATTCAGAGTTCTAACAGACCACAGGGGACTAATTTATCTTTTTACAATGAAGAACCCGACACAAAACTAGTAGATATGAAACTAGATTTATTGGAATTTGGTTTTGAGAAAGAACATCTCAGGTACAAAAAATATTATAGCTGACTGTCTGTCACAATTAACTACAAAAGATTTAGAAGATATGGGCAATGACCAGATTAATTTATCAGAAAAAGTTATGGTTGTAAAACAAGCCATGGTCAGGTACCTAGACAACCAAAATAATGTAAATAAAGAAACAGACCACCAGGAGAAAGTAGGGACTGATTTTAGAAAATTTTTTTAATTAGAATGTAGCCATGCAGCTTTTTAATCAACATACCGTGGGTAAGTTTTAAGGTAGCATCAAACTATATAAATATATGTTTGGGCAAGAATAGAAGCTGTAAAGCAAAGGAGATCATTCATTTCATTAAGCGTAGTTTTCCACTCGGGGAAATTCTACTGCAGTTGCAAGAGATGGCTGGTGAACTAGGATATCGAAACATTAAATTATTCAAATCAAAGAACATTTTAAAACATTGTACAAATACCGAATTCAAGAAGTCGGCGTTGTCAATATTGAGTAGAGTATCTGTAATACTACATCCAAAACCAATGAGTGTAGAAAACAAAGAGCAACGACAGCAATTACTAAAACTTTTTCATGAAAACCCAATTTTAGGATATTGTGGTAACAAGAGATTATTAAAATAATTAAAAACCCAGTACAGTCATGACCAAAACACAGCCAAATGTCAAGAATGTCAAAGCAATACAAATAAAATTAGGCTCAATGAAGAAATGGTAGTAACGCATATGCCTCAAAAACGTTTCGATGTAACTGACATTGACACGATAGGTCTTTTTGTATAATCAAATAATGAAAACGTATCTCCGGTAGCAATACCATACAAACTAAGTAAGAACGTCGCAATAATTCTAAGTATAACAATAGCTAGAGTCTTAGTAGACAATTTTATAATAGTATATGGACCAATGAGGAAAATACGAACTGACCTAGAAACTGAGTACAAAAATGAAATTTTCAAGAGTGTAACTGAGCAGTTATCTATACCGCATCATCCACAAACAATAGGAGTAGAGAGAGTTTATCACACAGTAAATGAATTTCTGCACTCATACATGAATAAAAGCAGAACTGGGAGAATGGACTGAATACTTTAGTTTTTGTTACGATGCCACACCACATGTTACACATAAATATACATTGTTCAAACTTGTTTTTGGACAGACAATTCAACTATCCCAAAATTAACAAAAAGGTGGACCCAATATACATCAAAAATTATGGTAAAAAATTAAAGTACAGACTACAAGTCACAGCAAAAAGAGCAGAACAATACATAATTGTCTTGTACATAACATTTGCAATACCATGAACCACACAGATACTGAAGTAATAGTTATTGTTTGTCAGCATTCTATAGTTATAACATATATAACATATACTTTTGTATTGAATTGAAGAAAACATGTGACATACTAAACGCCCTTGTGTTGGTTACTATCAATAAATAAATTTGATTAAACTAGTTTTGGTGAAAAGTCAGATGGCGATCTAATAAAGTAGAAAGAATAAACGTACGATAATAAATTTGAATTTCAAATTCATATTAAAAACATATTGCTAAAAATCAGCACGCTAAATACATTTAGTAAAGATTTATCGATGAACAGTTACAAACTGTTATATTGTTTAGTTGTTGAACCTATGCTTAAATATTTCTCACCAACTTGGTCTCCACAGTATAATATACATAGTATTTCAACTGAAAAAATTGAAAAGCAGTTTGACTTACAATGTGCATATAAACTTGGAATAAAGAGAGAAGAAAACAGTTACAGTGAAATTATTGTGCTTTTTAATATTTAAACTTTAGAACATCGTCAATTAAAATCTTATGTTAATTTTTTATTCAATTTAATTCATGATATTCTTGACTGTCCATATTTACTTAATAAAACTGGTTTCAATACAAACTTGAGATTTACAAATACAAATAAGTAGCTACAGGCTAATATTTAATCGTGATTGTAGCATACGACAGTAACTGATGTAATTGCATATGATGAACAAATTTGTTATACTTAATTATATTTTATTTATTTATTAAATACTTGTACGTTACAGATTTATAAAAATCCAATTCGCACTAAATGAATAATAAGTATATAAATAAAGATAAAGATTGGAATTGCACATAGCTATTCAGGAATCCTTTTAGACTAGATAATGTGAAAAATATCTATGTGCTTAAAATCTAGGTTAGCTGACTTCATAAGGACATTTATGATAGCCTGCTGGTCATAGTAGTATGCAAATTTACTAAAAATAAGTTATTGGAGCAGGTTACATGAGGATTTACACAAAAATTCAATTTTCTTTGAAGTGTAACAATGATGCTTAATGTGTAAAAGAACATCAAATAATTCTTGCAATGGTATGTAGGCACTTGTTTTTTGAAAATGTTTATTAAATTCATTTAAACCGCAAAAGTGTAAACAAAATATTTATAACTGCAAATATTCACATGGAAATCGTGTCATTTTTTAAGAAAGCTATAGAATTATAAAACAACAGTGAATTTAATTACAGCCATATGAAATATAGGTGAGCTTTTGTTATAAATTTTAGTTAAATAAATGCAATTCAATATTACATAGTTTCAATACACATAGTTGCATTATCAGGAACAAAAAAAGACACGGGGTAGGGAAAATGCACGGATTACATTGCATATATAATTTAATCATTTCAATACACTACAGTGTATTCAGTTTATAGTACAAAACAGAAGAAAACAAATGTTTACGTAAGTAAATCACATGACAACACAGGTGCTTTCCCGGGTTTCATTTCATAAACCAATAGGAAAGACTAAGAACCCCCGACAACATAAGATAGAGCGAAGAAAAATACCGTAGTTAGACATCCGACGGAGAATGAATAATCAATTATTTGTGAACCGGTAATAAGCTAACACCAAATGGTGTTTATATGAAAACATAGTACAGCGGTAACCCACAGCAAAGGGAAGTATGGAAGAAATTTAAATTTTGAAAAGTAAAGTTCGAAAGGTACAACTAAAAAGTTAATTTAGAAAGTAAAAATGTAGTAATGTGAGTGAATAGCAGAAAGTTGAACAAAACTCAGCTTTGAGTAAAACTATAGAACTTCCCACAGGAGACAATAAACGCAGAATACAATAAATTTGTAAACTTGCAATTGCAGAGGCAAGGTATTGTCAATGCACCTGTTGATGAAATTATTGTCGTTGTGAATGTTTAGAGTTCGAGATTTAAATAGTTCACCCCTGCCATTAAGTTGTAATTTTGGGTTATTTGGTTCAAGGTAGCTGGTATTTATAGGATGAAAAACGAAAAACATTGGGGTTCCTGGACAACCTGAAAGTTTTAAGATTGAAATTAAACTGTGAGTAGAATGAGCTTTTATATTTAGAATTATTAATTATGCATTTGTGAACTGAAAAGATCTATTGCTCGTATTTATATAATAGGGAATTAAAGTAAAAGTAATCGTTTTGTTGGACTACAGTGATGGTAGAGGTAATGTATATTGATTTTAAATGCAAATGTTATCAGTGAAATTTAGCGTTGGTAAAAACAAAAAATTAAAAGTTTGGAATGTACAAAGAAATGATTCAACAAACAGTTGTTATTTACTGGTTTTGTTTGTTATTATGACATTTTCAATAGTTGGAATTTATATGTAATTAAATATTGATAACAGGAAATGCGTGGAGGAGGATGAATAGCTTTATTGCTGGATTAGATTTATTTTCTTTAGGATTTTTTGTTTTAGCAATACCAGGCCAGTGAGATTAAGAAATTTAGGTTCTTTTAAAGAAAGTACACTATGTAATTTTACTTGAATTTATTTAAAAACTAGGTAAATAGACAATTGTAAAAGATATCCAGCTACCCCGGCGATGAAATCTTATTTAAAAAAAAACATTTTATTTTGAGAAATTTCTTTAATTATGACAGAAGTAATAAGTATTTTAAAGATATTTTCGAGAAAGGAAAGTATAATGTGATACAGTTTAGGATTCCAAAGCAAGGGAAATTCATGTGAAATAACTGTATTCCATGTAGAAATAATATATGAAGGGTTTGCTGTGACAAGACGGTTTGGCACCTCTCAATTATGACAGAGAAAAGGTCTTCCAGGCTCTTTGCAGCTTTTTGAATTTGGGCTCTTTTCTTTATTACTTTTATATTTCATTATTTTTCTATTTTCTTTTATAATTTTTTCCATCAAAACAAACTCCTGCACCACCGCAATTAGACAATGCAAGCTTATATTGTTATGGAGTCACTGTCCCCTGCTAGGCAAATGAAAGTTTATTTATTTACCACTTATTCTACCCGTAATAACTTTAAAACAATATAATTAAAATAAAGTATTTAACTAAAAAAACTACAGTAAAATATATTTGAAGTTCTGAATGCATACTTACGCAGTTTCATAGTTGTTTAATGACCACATTCGAGCTAAAGGTCTGCCCCAAGAAGAGCAGGTAATTAATAATTTTCCATCCCGCCTAGGTTCCAAGTAAACAACATAACTATTGTGGGCTGTAAATACCATTTCATCATGACCATTATATATATTAAAGACACGAACATCTCCTGAATATGTCCCTGCTATTATAGTTTGATCACCTGCCTACAACATGCTTGAATAACGACAATTAATGGTTTTATTAGTTACATACTAGAAATTTAGCAGTTGTATAAAAACCATCATCAGTTGGTGGACGTACTGTTTGAACAGGACAAAATCTATTATGCACTAATTTTCTATCTAATGATTTGCAATCGTAACCTATTTGCCTTCGTGTAACACGAATTGCAAAATTATTTGCTGTGTGTATCTTTGGTTTGGGATCCGGACACTTATGAGGTCTGTAATAAAAATATAAACTTTTAATTTAAAGTGGCACTGATTGCATTACAATCAATTTGTAGTACGATGCCAAACACAAAAGTATCAAAATAATTTAAACAATTTCTCTCAGCCAGTTCACCTATAATTGGCAAGTGACTCAAATTCAGCCACGAGGGCATCCTGTCGATGCGTTTCGCCCTAATTGGGGCTCATCACAACAGGAGTAGCAAAGTTATAATATTTAATACAGGCACCTTATGGGAAGTACAGCATCACCCAGCCCACAATTTGTGTCTTCGTGTCGTTTCACCTGACATCGCAGGCTTTAAGCAACAGTCAGCACAGAGGAGATATGGCTCAACTGCCTTTTTCCATAGCCAAAAGTTATAATTTAAAAGAAAAGTAGGTTTAATGAGTCTTAAATTAATACAAAGTAAAAAGAAATTATTGGCAAGTGACTCAAATTCAGCCACGAGGGCTTCCTGTCGACGCGTTTCGTTCTAATTGGGGTTCATCAGGACAGGAGTAGCAAAGTTGTAATATTTAATACAGACACCTTATGGGAAGTACAGCATCACCCAGCTCACAATTTGTGTTTTCGTGTCGTTTCACCTGACATCGCAGACTTTAAGCAACAGTGGCACGGAGGAGATCCAGCTCAACTGCCTTTTCCATAGCCAAAAGTTATAATTTAAAAGAAAAGTAGGTTTAATTAGTCTTAAATTAATACAAAGCAAAAAGAAATTATTGGCAAGTGACTCAAATTCAGCTACGAGGGCATCCTGTCGACGCGTTTCGCCCTAATTGGGGCTCATCACAACAGGAGTAGCAAAGTTGTAATATTTAGAAAAGACACCTTATGGGAAGTGCAGCATCACCCAGCCCACAATTTGTGTCTTCGTGTCGTTTCACCTGACATCGCAGGCTTTAAGCAACAGTCGGCACGGAGGAGATCCAGCTCAACTGCCTTTTCCATAGCCAAAAGTTATAATTTAAAAAAAAAGTAGGTTTAATTAGTCTTAAATTAATACAAAGCAAAAAGAAATTATTGGCAAGTGACTTAAATTCAGCTACGAGGGCATCCTGTCGACGCGTTTTGCCCTAATTGGGGCTCATCACAACAGGAGTAGCAAAGTTGTAATATTTAATACAGACACCTTATGGGAAGTACAGCATCACCCAGCTCACAATTTGTGTCTTCATGTCGTTTCACCTGACATCGCAGGCTTTAAGCAACAGTCGGCACGGAGGAGATCAAGCTTAACAGCCTTTGTCCATAGCCAAAAGTTATAATTTAAAAGAAAAGTAGGTTTAATGAGTCTTAAATTAATACAAAGTAAAAACAAATTATTGGCAAGTGACTCAAACTCAGCCACGAAGGCATCCTGTCGATGTGTTTCACCCTAATTGGGGCTCATCACGACAGGAGTAGCAAAGTTGTAATATTTAATACAGACACCTTATGGGAAGTACAGTATCAACCAGCTCACAATTTGTGTCTTCGTGTCGTTTCACCTGACATCGCAGGCTTTAAGCAACAGTCGGTACGGAGGAGATGCGGCTTAACTGCCTTTTTCCATAGCCAAAAGTTATAATTTAAAAGAAAAGTAAGTTTAATGAGTCTTAAATTAATACAAAGTAAAAAGAAATTATTGGCAAGTGACTCAAATTCAGCCACGAGGGCTTCCTGTCGACGCGTTTCGTTCTAATTGGGGTTCATCAGGACAGGAATAGCAAAGTTGTAATATTTAATATAGACACATTATGGGAAGTACAGCATCACCCAGCTCACAATTTGTGTCTTCGTGTCGTATCACCTGACATCGCAAGCTTTAAGCAACGGTCGGCACGGAAGAAATCCAGCTCAACTGCCTTTTTCCATAGCCAAAAGTTATAATTTAAAAGAAAAGTAAGTTTAATGAGTCTTAAATTAATACAAAGTAAAAAGAAATTATTGTCAAGTGACTCAAATTCAGCCACGAGGGCATCCTGTCGACGCATTTCGCCCTAATTGGGGCTCATCAGGACAGGAGTAGCAAAGTTGTAATATTTAATACAAACACCTTATGAGAAGTACGGCATCACCCAGCTCACAATTTTTGTCTTCGTGTCGTTTCACCTGACATCGCATGCTTTAAGCAACAGTTGGCACGGAGGAGATCCGTCTGTCACGTTAAATTAGCGGCTGCCACGTAGGGCGCCAAAGTTATGTTACGTTGGCTCGTAGCCGTGCGTAACAAAAAGAAAAGCAAAGAGAAAAAAAAAGAAAGTGACCTGGCTCAATCGGAGAGTAGGGAGGGTTGTAGAAAGCAGACCAACCTATAAGGGACGTGGCTGTCAGGAATTAGTAACAGTACCTGCAATAGAAAAATTAGAATAGTAAACCTGAAAAGAAACCAAATTGGTCCTGCAAACCTGAAACAAAGAAAAAAAACATAGCATACGGATCAAGTATAAATTGTTCAGGACCTTGTAGAATAAAAAAAACTGTTTGAATAATCTATATAATTTAACAACGTTAAAAGCAATATAACAAATCTTTAGTACAAAGTGAGGTAATATTGGGGAGTAGCAGAAACGTTTCCTCACACACCAATCAAACATAAATCAGACAAAATGTAAAAAAAATAAATAGGTAAGACACAATTGATATAAGTCAGTAAAATTTTTAACAAAGAAATAGATAAATAGATAAGCACAATTGTTATGAGTCATTCAGTATGGTTGATTGTTCTCTTTTTTTTCTTTTTCCCTTTTTTTTTGTTTTAAAAATAGCCTGCAAGTCTATGTAAAAAGGTGTCAGAACGACAAAGAATATTGCAAAACAACGTATAGATATTTAAAGTAACAACAAGTAGGAAATAGTTCAACTTACACAAGGTCCTTCAGTATCGCTTCCTTGCCATTGAAGTGTGGGATTCACGATGTCTGGCACTAACGAAGCACTTCACCCTAGACTGTGAGGGTGTTGATGGAACTTATCACAAATTACCCTAATCACACAGACTTATTTCATTGTGGTTAGCAGCGGACCTATCACGCGAAGGAACTATGTATATTATTTTTGTAAACATACAAAACGCAGCGAGGAACTTCAACCACTACCTTTGTAAGCCAGTAGTCTGCTATGTTTTACCAATAACGAAAGTTGCGCAGGCAATGTTCTATTTTAGATTCGTTGGGGTTAGCAAATTCGGAAACTACAGTATCAACTGTATTTGGAATCACCCAAAAGTAGGCACTACTCTGATACAATAACAAAGGAAACGCGAAACGAGATCGCACACACCGTTTAACTATCAGAAAACAAAATCATCAAACAAAACAACCACAATAAGTAAAGCACGTGTATCACGAACGTAAGTTCGTCTAATCTGTTCCAGAAACACTTGTGTACAGTTAATATACAATTTTTCTTTCATAAGAAAACAACTAAACACAATTAGGAAGACACGCGTAAGCAATAAAAACCGTACCTCAGATGTTCTTAAAGCACACGTGCATCGAGTTTAACCAGCTCTACTCCGTTTAGTTCCAACAGAAAATCAACTCCAAAACATGCCGCGTTTGTTCAGGAACGATACGAAAATTAAGCGTGCATTAATTTTCACTATTTTTAAACTCAGAAAAGCAGTATTTGTATTTTAAAGAACACTTTAAAAGTTAAAGCGCGCATTAATTTTCACTATTTTTAAAAGCAGAAAAGCAGTATTTGTATTTTAAAGAACATATCGCAAGCAAGAAGAAAACACGACTCCCTATCTGTTTATTCAAAGCGTTCCATTACAACTTCTTATCTACACTTGTTAATCCACATATTAATTACAGCGGTTTTATTTATTCTTGATAAGTTGGAAAGTACTTTTACAAGTATTCCAATTTACAATTAAAACTATCTTTTAAAATTAATACATGCGAGTCGAATTGCATACCATATGAAAACTATTCAGACGTATTTACTTGATAGAAACAGCGATTCACAAGAAACGATGCAATCTATAATTAATTACACGATGCATTCGCCTAAGGAGTTAATAAATATTAAATATAGAGATAGTAATTTGTAGAAAGGTATTTATGAATTCAAGATAGCGTAAAATGTTAAAATATACATGAGGAACACCATCAAATCAACAACAACAAACAAGCTACAAAAATGCCCGTTACACGTCTCAACTGCCTTTTTCCATAGCCAAAAGTTATAATTTAAAAGAAAAGTAGGTTTAATGAGTCTTAAATTAATACAAAGTAAAAAGAAATTATTGGCAAGTGACTCAAATTCAGTAACAAGGGCATCCTGTCAACGGTTTCGCCCTAATTGGGGCTCATCAGGACAGGAATAGCAAAGTTGTAATATTTAATACAGACACCTTATGGGAAGTACAGCATTACCCAGCTCACAATTTGTGTCTTCGTGTCGTTTCACCTGACATCGCAGGCTTAAAGCAACAGTTGTATGAATTTAAGGCTCATTAAACCTACTTTTCTTTTAAATTATAACTTTTGGCTATGGAAAAAGGCAGTTAAGCCGGATCTCCTCCATGCCGACTGTTGCTTGAAGCCTGCGATGTCAGGTGAAACGACATGAAGACACAAATTGTGAGCTGGTTGATACTGTACTTCCCATAAGGTGTCTGTATTAAATATCACAACTTTGCTACTCCTGTCCTGATGAGCCCCAATTAGGGCGAAACACGTCGACAGGATGCCCTCGTGGTTGAATTTGAGTCACTTGCCAATAATTTCTTTATATATTTTAGCTCAATTTTAGTTTTCTGTTAGACTTGATAATGACTTAACAGTCGAAAGCGTTCATTGTATTTTAATTAAATTGACATTATAATAATTTTATTATTGTGAAGATAAAAGTACTAAGATATTCTTCTTTTATTTATTTATTTATTATTATTATGCATCTTCACCAAGTCAACACTGATTACATTAATATGTATTAAATATTACAATTACATCTTTTATGTTCCTCGGTGTGTACGTAGATGAGAATAGACAGGCTAAATTTTTGGAAATTGCCCTTGGCAGCCAAAATATTGTTCTTTTATTATTTTTTTAGAATTCCTTTTTCTGTGCAGGACAGTATTTTGATGCAAAAGGGGCATTTTAAAAAATTCAACCTGTCCAATCTCATCAACACACCCCCACGAATACAATACAAAACAAATTAGAACAAAAACAAAACAATAAAATTTGTCAGCAAAACTATCTGCAGCTAGTATGTATTATTAAAGAAAAAAATACAACATAATACTCACACGAATAAGTTAAACGGTGGGCAGGTTGACATCGGATTCTTACATAAAGCATGTTGATTGGTTAAATATTCTGTAATAACTGAATCCAATGTGACTCTGGATTGCTCTTCATTTGCTGAAACTAATGATACAGACTTTATATTTAGTTCACCAGGTAACTGCTTTTGAAGGCTTGGTTTCTGCACAGGCGTTAAGTTATGCAGTGGCGGTACTGACTTCCTATAACATTACAATTACAAACTAATAAATACTATTCATATAACTACTTTTTAATTCTAATAGTTGAAGATGTTGCACCATTGATTGTTGAAGAACTAGGAGTCGCAAGAATATCATCTATGTGGTTAACTGCTGGTGAATTGAAAGGTACAGTGGTTCGATTATGATTAGGCGAAGAAAAAGATAAACGGGTCTAAAAGTTGACAAAAATCAAGTAAAATAATCAACCACTATAAAATATATATTTACTCGAGATGGCACTGATGAAGAAATATACCGAAATTTAACTGGAGGATGACCAGTATTTGTTGTATTAACTGAACTTACTAAACTTGCTTCTTTTATTAAGGCGCTAGCTGTGTGATGTAAGCCTTTAGATGTTAAATGTTGATGTATCAATTGTAATAACTGTTTATCATTAAAATGAATTTTTGTTTGAGCTACAATATTTGCCTATGGAACAGATACAGTTAATTATATAATTCAATACTGCAAAGGTCAACTTACTTTATGGATATTGCCCAACGACACTTCCAGGTCACTACCAGTGTGTTTGGCTTTACCTGATAGAGCCCCCAATAATTCTAATGCATGTTTTTGAAACGAAACATGCTGCTGTCGTTGTTCTTGTAAAATTGGATCACGCATAAGAGCTAAAATTATTAAAGAATTAGGAATATTATGTCTTAAATAGTAATTTATGCTGAAACAATATATATTAATATGGAAAAATAATTGGACAAGATGCAATTTGTAACATACTAACTTCTGAAGGAAAAAAGGGAAAAAATTCAGAAATTTTAGAACTATAGTGTGTTTAGCAAACAGATTCAGTAAGTGCTCCTCTCATAAATCAACCGCAAGTTTAAATAGAAATTTTATATTGGTTGACTGGGTTCACGCAACCGCTGAAATAAATTTTCTATTGCTAACCTTCAAATGTCAATTGGTTTCTCATGTTTGTTGTCATTGCGCGTTTTTACCCTAAACAATATTTTTTTCTACGACTGTTTTGGAACGAACCTATTTTAGGTGTGTTTTTGATAGAGAAATCTACTACATTCTATACAGGTTTTTATTCCCGCACTTGTTGCTAGGCAAGTTGCTAAGCAACCAGTGCGGGAATGTTCAATTTACACGGTTGCGCTTATATTTCTATTAATCAAGTAGCCCTGCACTTGCATCTTATTTCCAATGACGGCCGAGTTTTCAAAGGTGGGCTATGAAACAAATAATAAACCAACAAATGTCAAATAAATAATTTCATACTGTGAAAGCGTTCAAAATCTTAAAGTATTTGCAAAGTCTTTAAAAAATGGCTAGTGATAGTGAAAGCGAACTAGAACCGACGCCCCCAAATATCGTGGAAGCTGCAAATGCAACTACATTAAATTTATTACCAGAAATTTCCACAAAAAAAATATGAGACTGCTTATAAATCCTTTATGGATTGGCGAAGAGATCAAAAGACAACATCTTATTCTGAAAATGTTTTAATTGCGTACTTTAATGAATTATCTAATAAGTATAAATCTCCGACATTGTGGACGCATTATTCTATGTTGAGAACAAGTCTCACCATCCATCATAATGTAGATATATCAAAGTATGGAAAATTAAGAGCGTTTCTCAAACGGAAGTCAAGCGGTTATAAATCGAAAAAATCCAAAATTTTTACAACAGAGGAAATAAATAAATTTATTACTGAGACTCCGGATTAACAGTTTCTTCTGACAAAAGTATGTAATATTAACTTAGGAGAATAATGTGTGTTTATAGCTATTTTTATATTGTTACAGACTGCATTAATTATGGGAATTATGGGTGCTTTCCGCAGACAGGAATTACATCAGATGAAGATTACTCATTTCACAAAATTGGGTTCTGCGATATTAGTTACAGTTCCCGACACAAAAACAAAAATTATACGCAGCTTTACGATAACGAGTAATTTTTATGAAATCACAAAAAAATACTGGAATCTACGTCCATCAAATGTTTGCGATCCTAGTTTTTTCTTAAATTATCAAAAAGGAAAATGCACCACACAGAAAGTGGGTATCAATAAATTTGGTGCTATGGGAAAGGAAATTGCAACGTATTTAAAACTACCCAATCCGGAATTATATACTGGTCATTGCTTCCAGAGATCTTCCGCCACTATTCATATAGATGCTGGAGAAGATATAACATCTTTAAAAAGGCACGGTGGCTGGAAATCAACATCAGTCGCCGAAAACTATATAGCCGATTCTTTAACAAATAAGTTGAATGTAGGCAACACAATACAAAATTCAATTGATAGCACATCAAATGTTCTATCAACGTCCAAAGACAAGAATTTCCAACGTCAAGAAAATTTAGTTTTTGGGAAAACACCTTCTACAATGACGTTTAATAATTGCAATGTAACCTTTAATATTGTTAATAATAATGAATCTAAAAACTAAACTTAAATCAATTTATTTACTTTTATTATGATAAATTTGTACTTTTCTTTGAATTTATGTATATTCACAAACGATAATAAACTTATGATATTAATAAAATGTATACTCCTATACTTACCATATATTTTATAATATTAACAAAAGAGGTATCACATTTAAAAAGTACGTACTACTGTCGTAGAAAAAGTATAGTGTACAACACGCATGGAATGCCCATTTCTCACTCGTATGATTTGCAGCACTCGTTTTCAGCTCGTGCTGCAATTTATTATACTCATGAGAAATGGGCATCATTCCATGCTCGTTGTACAATATACTATTTCAATACTTACTACAATTGTGTACGTTATTTGCAATTAATTGCATGTATATTGATTAACATAGTCTTTTACTTCTTAAAAAATTCATTTTTCCATTGACGATAAAGAGCGGATCTAAATACTTCCAAGTTTGTGGTGAACAAAATCCCAACAACATTAAGTTGGAAAATGTTGCATTTATTTCAAAAGTAGCAAGTAGGTAATGCAATCACTTTGTATGAATATAATTTATTCATTATATCATCATAGTAGGCGCTACCGATAAAAGTGTGTACAACATTCTGTGTGGCTACAAGTAGACTTATGTATTATCTTCACCAAAACCAAGGATAACGAGCAATTTTGGATACTGTAACGATGAAATTAAGGGTCATCTTAGATGTAAAATACATTTCCCCCCCTTTTTTTTAGAATAATGATCTACCCATGCTACATAAAGTTTTATACAGGGTGACGTTAGTTTTATGTAATTAATTTAAAGATGGCATAGAGACCGAGACAAAAAAAAAATTGTTGATCAACCTGTGGTCTAAAACGAATGGTTAAGCTACAAACGCAATGAGTCCAAACTGTTTAGAATCACTGCAATTTTAGCTACGTCACAAATCAAATATGCAATAACATCATCCTTTAGAGTCAACCAACAAAGCTGTGATAACATGCAAACAAAAATTAGTGAAATACAGTGTCTGGGAGCTATAAAACAAAATAACCCAATGCACTTTAGCTGCTACTAAAATGTTTTTTTTAATCTATATTTAAATAGCATAAGCGGTTAGTTTGTTCCAATTTTAGATTCAATATTATAAGGGCAATATACAATATTATACATCAAAAAATTCAGCTCAAAGTGTAGATTTGCCAAAAACTATTAAAATTGAAAAATATTGTACCACTACGGAGTTATGATATGTCAAACATGCAAAAAAACGCCATAGAGATAACATTATAAATTTTAAGACGCTGCGTGCGCGTTAGTGCGGGTTAGCACTAGTATAAAGAAATTCTGATAATAAAAACAAAAAATTAAATTTCATTATGCTGATTTGGTCAACTGTATTAGGTTTCTGACAACGTAGTCTTGAGGTTCTAGCAATTCAGCAGTTATCCACTTTAACTTGATTGTACTTTTTCAATGAACAATGCAGTTTCATTACCTGTTTTGGTAATAACACTGAAACGTAGTGTTGTGACTTAATTATAATTATACTAGGTGTTAGGTAATTAGAGATACTATGTAATTTAGTGAATTGCGTAAAGGCGGTTGTCGTTTGAAATACTTGTTGTGAAATCAATTCGGGTGCGTGATTGATTCAAAGTAACACTAGCATAGATGGGTTATTTTTTATACATTTGTAACAAAACAAAAGTCCTAAAACTTTTACTTAAGTTGACGGGTATTTAAAAATTGATCCAAGAGTAAAAAGCCTTATAGTTTTTCTGTTTACCCAATCCATCTCTATCGCCTCCTCAATTTAATGACATACAACTAATGCCACCCTGTATACCACATATGAATACAACGAGATATCTCATTAAAACAAAGCATTCTGAGAATCCTGTCGAATGAAATTGGTTTTAAGAAAGTATATAATTTAGCGAAATAATGTTATAATATATACTGAATTATAGATTACTAACAGAGGTCACACAATAGTGTCATAGAAAAAGTGAAATAGTTGCATGCAGACTACATTATTTATGACAAATAAGAAAATGCAGATATGAAAAAAGAAAAATATATTGGTTGAATTGGAGGAGAGTGACTGTTAACCATACTCTAGCAATGTTTGGAAAGATACAACCATTCTACATTCAAAACATGCTTTCATTAATGGGTTAACGACGACGTTAAAATATTTGACGAGAAAACGAAAACGTCTGATACTTCTCCATGTTGTTATGGAAGTTGTCCATGTTCATACAACTAAATGACGATGACTATGAAATAATTTGACAATAATAGAACTACAACAATATTTAAACTTTTAAATAATTTACAAACGTGTAACAGTGCTGTCATGACCACTGGTATAACATGCCTACTTTGTTTTTAATGTAATGGTTCACAAATAAGCCTAGCAGTCATTTTTCTGATCTCTTATGTCACTTTACCATTCTAGCTCGACATTAATATACTTTCCAGGTGAAAAATAATCCGAAACACGCATTTTCTATATCACCCGCACAAAACACTATTTTAAAATATTTATATAACATAAATTACATCACTAACGAATACTGCTTATCTTTCACAATTTAACATTTTCATTCATATACTTTTGACATTTACTATGTGTACTATTACACTTTGTGAATGTATAAAGTATATCAGCAGTAGACAAACACAAAAGGTTATATTTAGATTTTAAGCTTCAATTTTCATTAAAGTGTTTGTTTTATCAGATCATGAGCTAGCAGATGAGTGAAAGAGTTTAAACTCTTAAGTGTCTCGCAAAAAAGTAAACATTTGGGGTTATCAAAATAGTACGCAAAATTGAATTTTGCAGAAGTAGTCCTTAGTAATGCCCACCAAACTAAAGATCACTTTCATGGGTAATTGACATTTGCCACTTTTAAATGTGACATTTCTTTAAAAAAATATGCAATTTTACTACTTTCCATTAAACAAAATTAGGTAATTCTTTTTAAATTCAAAAAGGAAGTATAAATGGGTAAATATTAATATCAATTGTATAGTTATTACGGGCATTTATTCCTGAAGTTGAAACAACTAAATCTAATGTTTCGTAATAATTATCAACACTTGTGTTATAAGTATTTATATTCAGACTAGATAGTAGAGTGCTAGAAATTGTGTTGGAAATGTTTTTCTTGTTTTCGACGGAGTCCTCTACATATCCTATGATCGTAGACTTTCTCCATTTAAGAACAAACATATCAGCACCGATATTGGCAAAAAATGTAGCAGAAGTTCTCATAAAGTATTGATCTATACATAGTTCACTGTTTGGCATACTGGGAGTTTTCGCAATCATGTGTACTATAATAACATTTTCAAATCTCAAGAATGCAATGTAAACAATGTTTTAGTCAAAGAACTACATATTTACAATGAATTCTTGGCATTTCTCGATTAAAATAATAACTATCAATACACGAACTGAAGATTTTAAATACTTCTTATAACATATTTTTTAGCACTTCTCAATAGTCTGGTACAGAAATGTAGATAAAAACTTTCAATCAGGTTATCGTTATTTTTATAAATCTAAATGTAAAAACAGCTCTGAATCTACATGGTTTAACATTTTGAAAATAGAATAAAGTTGCAAGACGATAAAATTTATAAAAAAAACAAACCTTTATGTAAATATATTAGTAACTTTATTTTACTTACTATGTAATTGGCCATTAGTGAACAAAGGCAGTTTAGACACAATTTGACGAACTGTATCTGATCTTGCTAAACCAGCCAGTGCTTTACATGCTAACGTCCGTATGCAATCGGCATCAGTAATAGGCGTTTTTGTATTCATTAGTTGCATTAGAACCTAAAACAGAGGATACAATAAATAACAATACCTATGGACAATCATTATACTAACCATTATACCATTATTTGACCTCACGCTATCCCAAACTTTTTCTAACAATTCTTCAGAACTCTTCATTTTAATTTTTTTACTGGGAGATGCTACACTACCAGAACTAAACCTCGAAATTGTTGCACCTACCTGCTAACAATGTCATGAATGTTAGAATCAAAATTTACTAATTACGTTCTTAAAAAATGTAAAAGTTCATGTCACGACAAAAAAGTTAACACGAGTAACTTATGTAGCCCTAATAAGTTTGCTTTAACTGACTCTCGACAGCAATATCTACCAAAACACAGCTTTAAACAAGTTAATTTTCATAAAGTCCCTTTCGAGTTTCATAGCATGGAAGCAATTTATTATTTCAATATTCTACAGCATTTAAAGAAAATATAGATAAAGCCTTATTATAATATTTTTTAAAGTTCCTTCCATTTATATTAACCTAATTTATTTGCTCAGGCTTAATCCGCCTGAGAATCCATCAATAATGTTAGCTCTCTCCACCTTCAAACAATTTTATATATTGACATCATTTTCAGAATAATTTCTTTATTCAAGTAGCTATTACTTGCATGTGAAAAAGAACTATGTAAGAGGACTAAAAAAGAAATTGTACGATACATATATCTTAGAAATATCCAACAATCAAGTGAAAATTAGGTATGACGCAATAAAACCCTAGAGTACCACCTAAATCAAAATGATAGTGACGTTTATACGTAATATTAAAAACAAAAATGTGATATACCGAATTCAAAACAACCTCAGTTTAAACCAAAAGTAATTTTTAACCTCCTCAGATAAATTACGTCAACTGAAGAACTGTCCGTTGTATGTTGGTTTTCTTTTAAAGAGACAGGAGCCCATTTGATAAATTACTATTGGCAACCTTGTAATACTTCAAGTAAGGGAAAAAACTTGCAATGCCTTGGAGCTACTATAAATACAAACTGGATAGAAAAAGAAAAAATCTTAATCGAACAAAATTATTATTGATATACCCTGTATATTCTAATTTCATGAATACTAGTGTTCATTAAGTATGACATTTCAATAAATTTTTAGTTGTAATAAAAGCAAATTAAGGTCATAAATTTAAAACCACAAAAGCATAGTTTTTTTTGTGGAATACATATCTGAATCTAACTAAGGTCCATAAATTATTACAAAACCACAAAAATGTAAAGCACAAAATATTTAGAACAGTGTAATTATTAATATGCATATTTCATTCCACAATTATTCCACATATAGAAAAACTTTTTGCAAATTTCAGTAAAATAAAAGAGAATTAATAGCACCGAGACACTCGTGTATGTATCATACAAAGTAAACTTCAGACAACAACATAAACATATTCGGACAATGTAGTCATGGTTAATGAAATTCATAGAGATCAAGTTATAGGTAATTTAATTGTATCATTCAATACAAAGTAAAAATGTTTTCAATGTATTTACTCAGATTGATGAGAAAATGCAATAGCTGTGGTACATGACATTTGCATGATGGAACCATACTAGTTTATACTTGATTCACATGATCCCCCCAAGTAGGACAAATACCAGACGTGAAACAGTGGATGGGAAATCGTGAATTTAATTATTAGCAAGTCATAAATAAAAACACATGTTAAAGTGATCATTCAGAGGTTAGTCGTGTACACCCCTTTGGTTATGAATTAACAAACGAGCATTATCATGGCGAGATCATGTGGATTTTCGACAGGACCCATTACACTAAAAGATTTGGACAATTTGGTTTCAAGCAATAAAGATTGGTAATAAGAACCAAATAGCAAACTAATTTACTCTTGGCTTCATAGAATTCTTTAACCACCTGAAGCCATAACTGTAAGTCATAGCTCATTAGAAATTATTTTTTGGTGGCATTTGCAGCTCACACAAAGCAAGCATGAAACCAGGAAAATATGTGAACTAAAACGCAGCATAAACATATGTAGCAAATCTGAAACTGATCAGGTTCAATGTACATTACGTGATAGAAGTTAATCTACCTCTTTTCCAGTGGAATAAATTAATAATCGAAACGATGATTAAAAATATCAAAATTTGTAATTGGGAGTAACGTACTTTGTGTGCATAATACACAATTAATACATGAATGCCTACAATGTTTTGTTTGTAATCACTAATTCGTTCCATTTCTTTAATTGTTTATATTGGAACCCACTCCCGCACCACTGTATTTGCCAGTGTACCCTTATTATGTTATGGGATTCCCATCGCTTCTGAGCAATTCCACATTTAAGGGTATAACGCCTTATACACCTGCAAGATAACTGTTTTACAGCTACAGTGCTGGCAGGAGTAACAGCGTAACAACATAAGTGGCAATAACACGAATTCTATTGCCTACAAAACCTTGTGACGTAAAATGCAGGAATAATGCATGTTAAAAGTATGGGGTACATCAATGTGAAAAGAGAGCAGCCAGTTACTTCGATTAAGTAACACCTTATTTCAAGTACTTAACATTTCAGGTATTTGTATTCCTATCTGAAAAGCAGTTTTGTCTAAATAAAGTTTTCAACACAAACACTACTTTTTTAATACCCGTCTAAAAGTTCCTTTAAAACATACTTTTTCTAATAAAAAGTTTATAAGAATTGAATACTCACTCTATGAATAGGTGCACATACACAATTAACTATAACCCTTAATGCAGCCTTTTGTACTTCTGTATCGGCAACTATTTCACCTTCGGCAGCTCCCAGAATTATATTCACACCTATAACAAATTAACTTGTCAGCGGCTTTCATCATGTAGTTTAAAAATTAAAACAAATGATTAATAATAATAATACATGTAATGGATTTGAGCAATGTAATATAGACAGTAATAATGTCAACATTCATCCATTCAATTAAATCGGGGGTTGTCTTATAGCAAACTTGCGTTTGTAAGGAAATTTGCAATTAATATGACACAATATGTCCCAATTGTCATATGTTACACCTTTCTTTGTTCAATATTCATTAACGATTTGACCCCTGTTTTTGTTATTAATAGAGGATATTACGATCTTTTTATAATGTTTAATTTATTTAGAAACACCTTAGTTTTGAAATGATATTCATAAAACTGTAATTAGACTAAAAATGAAAACGACCACCATCATGCTATTGTTAGATAATAGTATTCAATGAGCGTGTAATGATGGCTATTATTCACATGTGTGTTTTGTGACACACCTTTGGCTCGTGTCATAAAACATCGAGTGAAAAATAGTCATTACATGTGAGTAGAATCCTATACTTTCCCTAACATTATATGAATATTTGTTTCATTATAGACAGAAATTAATTTGTTTGTAGATTTTTTTATATTTATTTACAAGTAAGTATACAAGTTAATGCAGGAAACGTTTTTATTAAATTAATAATTTTTTTGTTGATGATTAAAATTAATTATTATATTTGAACCATTAGTAAAAGATATAGATGGAACAGAACTAGGACTCGTTTGAAGATCAGTTGCATTTGTATTGGTAAGAGGTATTTTTATGTAGCTTACAAAAGTATAGAAAGTGTTCTGTGTTGCTGATTGTGTCATTTTTTTGCAGTGTCCCGTTTATTTTGCATCGACTCATCTATATATCCCTCTGCCACCGAGGTAGATTACCAGCCACTATGTCTCATTAGAGTGATGATATCTTCTCCAACGTCAGCAGGAAGCGTGTTTGACGATCTTTTAAAAAAATGACCAGTATAAATTTCAATTTTGGCAATATTAAAAAAGTTGCAATTTGTGTACCGATCGTGGAAAACTTATTTAAATTTATTGGTCTCTGATTTGACATTTTTGGTAATTTAAAAAAAAATGAGTCTAGTGCTATATTGGGTCGCGTTGATATATTTCTAGTAAATGTTATAAAATCGTTTGGTTATTGTGAAATGATGGCTTATTTTTATTTTCGTATATGGAACTTATATCAATATAGCTGGTCCAGATCTTGAATTTTCATATTATGCAGTTCCTTCGATCGGCAAGCTCTCATTATTTCTACGATAAGGCAACCTTAAAACATATTTTTTTAAATACTGTACACATTGTGTGATAATTATTATACATTAGTTGCTAAATAAATATCACAAAGTGCTTATTTATGAATTTATTAATTTGGTTGGCAGTAAACGTTTTTGTCGTTTTTTTTTATACCCTTCTGATTTTTGTTCAAAAATGATATCAATTTTGACTAGATTTCTAAACAAATATTATTTTTACTGTCGGGGTGCTTCTTAACATTGAGTAAATACTACGCAATGAAGACAATTTATATTTATTAGAAACTTCTCCAAAATAAATTAAAATGTTTTCTGAGAAGGATGTTGTATGCTTTTTTAATCGCCAATCCATAAATGCCTTGTAGATTTGCTAATATTTGTTCTTTGATTTTTCGGGCAATAACGACAAAGAACAAATTTGTGTCTCTTCTGTAACATCAAGAGAGGTAAGTAACGCTGGTTCAATATCAGAATCGTTAATATTACAATAATATGACAAACAATCCAATAAATATCGTAAACAACTTATAAGTTGGTGTTTGACAGAACTAATGCACTATGATGTGTCGCGTCATTATTACACAGCACTCTTATTAAAAGACGATAGTTAAGCCATTGGTTGTGGAAATGTTGAATAATGATAAATCTGAAGTGTGATTCGTTTCAAGTGTTATGAAGGTTTATAATAATAATAATAATATAATAATAATAATATTTATTTAAAGTAGGTAATCCTAATATTACAATACATTAGAATATAAAATAAAAAGAACATGCTTTCTTAATTTAAGTAAATATAAATAAAAATACAATAAAAAAAAAATAAACAATAAAAAGTGTGAAAATTATAATTACTCATAGCAAGTTTAGGTCATTTAGGTTATTTTATAAAGTACTTACATTTTAGTTAGGTTTTAGTTTTTTCATTAATTCTCGTTTAAAAGATGTCAGTGTATTACAGTCTCGAATATCTTTTGGTAAAGTATTGTATTTAATCAGACCTTTGAAGAATATTGAATTCATAGTCTTTTTCAATTTGGTCCTTGCAACATATAAATTGCCTTGTGACCTAGTCTCGTGGTTGTGTATTTGGTGGGCATAAATAATAAACTCATCAAAATAACTTGGCATTAGTCCATTGATAATTTTAAAAATAAATATCGTTGTTAAATATTCAATTTTTTCAATAACCGATAACCATTCTAGGGTGCTTAACATTTTTTGAATATTAGTCCTTTTGCTACATTCCAGTATGATTCTTAAACCTCTGTTCTGTAGTTTTTGAAGAGTACTTAATTTATTTTGGTCAAATAAATATAGTATCGTTGTGCAGTAGTCAAAATGTGGTTGAATGATTGTTTTGTAGACTGTAATTTTAGTTCTTAAAGACAATTTAGGTGCTAATCTTGAGAAGAAATATAGTTTTTTTGTAATTTTATTTTTAACATAATCAAACATCTTTCGGTAATGATCACTATTGCTTGTAAAAAATTCAATCAATAATGAATGTATTATTAAATAGGACTAGAAAAAATGTGTTACTTACAAATGTTCAACAACTTCTTGTCCTATTTTTTGATATTATGGGTATATTTCGTTAATTGATAAATAGATAAATACATAAATACCTACCAACTGTAACAGCCTCTTCTGGTAAATCAATACGATCACAAAATAATAATAAAACTTTAGGAACCACACATGCTATACCCAAAACGTCCAAAGCACATCTCACCGTTTCTGCTCTGTACAAAAACTCAATTTGGAATTTGAAAATATTATTGTTAGTTATTTCATACCTGCCACTATAATTCCATTCATAGGCAAATGCAATAATTTTTAATAAAAGATTGATAACCCCAAGTTTAAGTAATTGGTCAACAGGTAACCAATGAGCTCTATACGGCAATGCTTGCAAAAGAGTTTCTAACCGTCGCTGTATTTCCTCGGGAGATGACTTGCAGGCCTAAAAGAAAAGCAAATTTTTCTTAATATTTTGTTTTCATGCCCACTTTGATAATAATCTAAGTCGCTTTGAGATTTATGTATCTTTTATTTACTATTATAACTGTCATGCAGATTCAACTAACTGCAAGATAGCAAAATAACATAGTAAATACAAAACAATAGTATATTATATACCTAGGTTGAGAAGTGATCAATTATAAATTAACCACTTTCATACCCTGAGGCGCAAAGTGCCGAAAGATATAAGGTGTGCGATTTATAATTTCACTTCTCAATCGAGACATATATAGAATTTTTTTACTAATAACACTAAACCCTGCAAATTTTGTTAGTTTAGATCATAGGTTCCCAACCTTTTCTGAACCACCGCCCCCTCTACTGGAAAAAAAACTTCCAACGCCCCCCTCCTCATCATAGTGCATTATAACGAATATTAAAATATTGTTGCATAGTATCTATCTATCTATCTATCTATCTATCATATATATATATATATATATATATATATATATATATATACATAGATACTGCTATTACAAGCGTTCACTAAAGCGTTGGACAAGGTATATATATTAAAAATCGCAAAAGTAAACCTTAATTAAAACGACTATCAAATGTAGTACAAACTTGTTTATTAAAACTTAAATATGAATACATAATGAACAGAAAAAAGATTAAGAAGAAAAATTAATGAGATAGTTGAGGCTGGTGAAGTTTTAACAATTTGCTAATGTCGGGTTCCAATTTCGTTAACATCAGCCGCAAATCGCCACGTTCAGTAATGTGCAGTCTGTTCCTTTTCTTAGACAATAAATTAGCTACTGCACTGAACCCACGCTCAGCCAAATAAGATGAAGGAAATGCAATTAAAAATATCTGTACTCTTGACCACAATCCAGGGTAAAGAACTGGTATTGGTTTTGAAGCCAGAACTCTTGATATCCATTTCTGAATTTTACTTTTAGTTCTTCGTTAGTTGTGAGTTCTACGAGTTCCTCTTCTAAATTTGATGATTCTGCTGTATCTGCATTTGCGAAAGGATCTAAAACCCAACCCGGTATATTCATGTTTAAAATATCCTGGAATCGCTCCACACAATCAACATGAAGAACGTCCAAGTGTTGTCAGTAAGTAAGTAAATCTTCATGTTTTGCAGAGACTGCTGATAATGTGGGAAAGTAGCTGTATTCACCTCTCCCTAGATTTCGTTTGAATAGAAGAAGTTTTCCCACAAAAGCAGCTATGACGTTTTTGTTTTAATTAAATTCAATTCGTCACCTTGCAATTGTAAATTGACTTCATTAAATATTTTAAACAAGTCTGTCAAATAAGCGATGTCATTTTATGTATAATCAGGTTTTCGCGCAATTTTTCGTTTCTGTTTTCAAGAAAGTCCAGTACTGAATCAAATAGTTGAAAAAACGGTTCAAACAAGTACCTTTTGAGAGCCAACGAACTTCTGTGTGCAGCAGCAAGCGATTGTAATCTTCATCATTTTCACTACAAAGTTGGCTAAATAATCTGTCATGCAATGAATTGCTTCTAATCGTATTTACTGCTCTAATAACGTAATGAAGCGGCGAATGCAAACGCTTCGTTCAGATTTTTGCAACCAAGTGCTGACGATGAATAATACAATGTATAGCGAGTACATTTGGTACTGCTTGTTTCAAATGAGCTATGAAACCCTTATGACGTCCCGTCATTGCTGGAGCACCATCAGTAGCTGCCGACAAAATATTATGCATAGGTATTTCTTTCTCTTGAAAAAACGTACTCATGGTATTAAATATCGTTTCTCCCTTTGTATCAGTTTCCAAATTTTTTGCAAATAATAACTCTTGATAAATTTTTTCGTCTTTTATGAACTGAACTTATGATAACAGCAGTACTTCGTTATTAGGTAGAGTGGATTCATCAAGTTGAATGGAAAAATTGCAAGTTTTTAAGTAATCGCATAATGATATTTCAACGTCTTGAGCCATTTCGTCTATTCTCCTTTGCACTGAGTTATTACTCAGAGGAATTTTTCTGATGACATCTGCCGATGTCTTATGATGAAGAACAGTTTTATTACCTCTCTGACTGCCGGCAAGATAAGTTCCTCGCCAATGGTATGTGGTTTTCCCGTTTTGCGATTAACAATGAAATGTTATATGATGCTCGTAGTCCATCATCTTCTTGTTTAGAAGACGACGCAAATAGGTTTGATATAGTTGGCTGTTTCAAATATTTCTTCTGCAGTTCTTGAAAATAGGACAAATCTTTGTCCTTTTATCAGTATGCATTTTATTTAAATGTTCTTGTAGCCTAGAAGGCTTCATGGCTTCATTTGAGAAAACTTTTGGCAAAGTAAACACATGGGTAATGATGGGTTTACAGGAGAGTGCGTAAATCCATATTTCAAATACAAAAGACTGTACTGCCGGCATTTCTTCTTAGATTCAGACATTTTGAATCCAAAACTTGCCACGGTTTAAAATAAATTAACTTTTCAACGAATTTATAGATAATTATAAAATTAATGGTTATAATGACTTATATAACTTATCACTCACGAACATGGATTATTTGCGAAGCACACAAAAATAATAACACATTCCTAGAGCTATCCCTGCCTTTTATACGTTTGATTTCATACAAGCATCAACTTGTATGTTTTATCTTGTTTGCAATGCCGGTGCACTTTGTAAGCAAGTCATATCGCGTCTTTGCTTATCAACTTGCAAAGACTTGTTGCGGACAATATTAAACGGAATTAGGTATTCATAGACCTAATGCTGAATTAAATGTTTTAAAGTATATTTTCTCGATAACAATAACATAGACATTTTAGATAGCTAAATAAACTGTCTATTCATGCCAACTAGGTATTTTCAAAGTATTTTAATATATTTATTTTCTAAAAAGGTAAGTACGTCACGAACGCCCCCCTTGATCCTCCTAATGCCCCCCTTTTGCCCCTGTACTCGCTACCGCCCCCTTTGAAAGCTACAGCGTCCACTGGGGGGCAGTACCGCCCCCGTTGGGAACCTATGGTTTAGATCGTTATGTGAGCAAGTCAAAATTATTTTTAAGTTTCTAAAATACTAAGTAGGCTGGATGTCAGTGTATGTCAAATTATAAAAAGATGATGTTATTAAATGTTAAGTTACTTGAAGTAGTTTTAATTGATTTAAGAATTATATATAAAGTAGAAATGGGCGATAGTGGCTCAGAAATAGAAACAAATGAAACCCCAGCTGAGCTTGCACAACTTATAAACAGTGCTAGTTGTAATTTGTTGCCAGATAAGTCTAGAAAATTGTATATATGTGCATACACTCAGTTCAAAGAATGGTGTGAAAGAAAGCTAAAAAATATAACAAAAATTGTTTTTGACTTATCAGTAAGTTAATATAACTAAATACTAAGTGTCTGGTTACTAACAAAGTAGTCTGGAAGTTTTACACAGGTAATCTGTCAAACTAAAATATTTCGATTGGTAGTATTAAACATCATTTAACTAGGCATTTTTTCATTATTGACCTACGGACTTTGACTGTTATTATTAACCTAGGGAGAGAAGAACTACTTCTCATTCAAGCAATGGAGTATATAATGGCCACTTTTCAAGTTAGTAGTAAAAAAATATATTTCAAGTTACCATGACATTGACGACTATAGTCAAAAATAATATGTCTGATGTCGAGAATATTTCAGCAAGTATATTATGCAGGATGTTCAGATTGCAGAGGATTGGCCAAGAGGCAGCCAAAAGTATTTAACCAAATATCGAAGAACGAAAAATAAAAAATATGTTATTGTGATATGTAGAAAATACTATTTTTTAATGAATGGTATTGAATGAGAGTAGAACATTGTTAACACAACGTATGGATAGGCAAACTCTCTTAAATATGAAATGTTACTAACTTAACAAATATTTTTTAAAAATGTTCAAGTGCATTTATATGAATAGTATGACAAGAGTATTTATAAGACCACAGCATATAAGCATTAAAAAGCAAAATAAGAATGAGGTCAAGGCCAGTTAAACTGTGTGATGACCCCATTATTTAACGAGAAGTTCTAATTAGTTTAGGTCATTAAAGTTAAAGTTTTTTTGTCAAAATAATATAGGTCTAACCAAAATTGGATAATAAAAAGAATAGTGTTTAATCTGTAATAATAACACCATAAATCCATACTTCTTTAAATATTGGTGTACAATGCTTTTTAACATGCAGGAATTATCTTACAATGTTTCTGTAAATTAAATGATAAATAGTAATAGCAATAAACAAACAATCTCTTTGATATTTTCTATAACACTGCTCTTATATGTTGTAGCATTTTAAAAATTAAGCATTAACAAAAAGCACAGAAATGTTTAGATCAATCTCCAATGTTAAATAGGCTGGAATTCTTAAGCCATAATTCTACGATATAAATCCTGCTTCGAATTAGTATTCAATAAGCGGTTATTCAGATGCATCCCGTTGTTTAGTCACATTAAAACCTGGTCAAAAACTGCTGTCTAGCAACTTCTGGTCATGCCTAGCATCTGCAAGACGAAGATGAAGGTATCATCCACCAGACATGTTTTGTGGTGGAAATGATGTGAAAAAATTAAGATGGGCCAAGTTAGAGTAAAAAACTATGGTTCGAGGACAGATACAGAAGTATCCAATTACTAGTTGATGTTGTAGTGCACACAAGGAAAATGAAATAAAACAAAATGTTCATGCTGACATGGTCTGGAAGCCAATGTAGGTTACTCTAAATTTTGGTTCATAATTTCAATTGAATAAAAAAATATCACATTTATTATATGAATGTGCAATTATGTTTTTGTACACAGCCCTTAATGTGACTAGATAGATGCAGATGCAGCTTATTCAGTAAATTCCAACATTTATACAGTATGTTATCCTTCTACTGCATATAGTTCCCAAATGGCAACAATATTTTAGGTTCGATTACAGATCTCTCTTTCGTCAGCCTGATATTTAATGCAATATAAAACTGTTTCATGCTTAGTTTTACACTCAGTATTACACTACTTTACGATAGATGTCATATTCTAACATCCTTTTATAAGATTGAATGCTTCAAGATTAGGTGCTAATTTTATTCTGAAAAATTGAGTCTTCAAACCATGCATTAGGTGTTTTTTTGTGCATTAGTAATGAATTAATGTAATATTTTTCAATTTATTCAAATATTTGTACAGGTAAAAGTCGTTTTATGCTGGAATTCCGTTCTGAGAGACACCGGCATAAAATGGACACAAATAAAATGGACGACATAAGGTTAGGTTCCATGTCAAAATTCTAAGAACAATCTGTTTATTTAATACATATCCTATATACATTCAAAATAAATTATAAATGTTTTAATAAATGCAGTTTAAATTCATTTATAAAATAAATAATAATCGATATACATGATGAATTTTTAAAAATAAATACGAACTCATAAGTTCGTCGGTACTAAATTAAATTCTCACACTTTTTTGAAAAAAGCATCAAATTTCAATCGCTTTGAACGTGGCATCCTTTCTTGCAGAATCGTGGTCGAACAGCAGCTGTGACGCTTCTTTTAACGTTTGTGATTTGATTGAAATCCCTATCTATCTCACAGAGCTCCTCTGTTAACCTTTCTATAGAAGAAAAGATACGAGTTAGATCAGTCGTTTTTAGGGTTTTCCCATCATTTTCTTTCTCATAGGAGGATTGCTTAGTTGGGAAGATTATTTCAATCACAAGCTTTAAGCACAGTAGGGCAAAAATAATTTTTATAACAGTCTGTAAAAATCTCCCAAGTAACCCAGCCTTTTCTATTCCACCTCCAAAAAACTGGGAGCTTTTGTCAAGACCTTTAAAAGCCCATGGATTCTGGGAATAGTACACTACCATTGGCTTTAATTTTAAGGAATCAGAAACATTTGATCTCAAAGAACAGTCAGTCTATCCCTAGCCGCTTTAAATCCAGGAGTGCCTATGTTCTTCTCGTGAAATAAACGTTCTGAATGGCAACTTTTAACAATAGAGGACTGTTTCATCAAAATTGAAGACGAGATCTGCAGGGTAGTTGCCTTGAAACTATTAAGGGTAAGCTGCCACTGTTGCTACATCAGTGCTCGCTGCTTCACCGCTTAGTTTAGTGCTACAGATATTAGCCCGAGATTTGAATCTCGTGAACCACCCAGTGCTTTCCAAGAAAGTTTCATCTCGTCAGTTTTCTTGCACCTTCAAATCAGAAAAACTAAACTTACCTTTTTCGCGTATGACTGCTTACAGGAATATTTTGGGTTCATCAACCCACAATGCTAACATTTTTCCCATTTTCTCTATATTTTTGCTCTGGCTGTAAGTTATGTGCTGTACACTTACAGCTGTTGTCTATTGAGCGGACTGTTTTATTTTCTCAGCGTTTTTAATGATTGTTGTCACAGTGGGCATGAGTAAATTTAGAGCTCTGCAGACAAAAAGTTGGGTTTGGCCGTCTTCAATGCGTTTAATTACATCCATTTTTGTCTCCAGACCTATTGTTTTTTGTGCTTTTTTTGCACAATGGATCACTATTGTCGCCCATAATGAAAACACAAATTGAATATTCTTTTAATTTTAATAATAATAAAATAAAAAATATAATCAAACCTTTTTATTTTTCTTAAAAACAAAACGAAAACTAATTCGGAAACAACTTCACACGTACACGGTAATAGAATAAAACGAGTAAAAGTGTGTCTGCTATTAGAATCGCGGCACCTACTGTCGTCAGGTGTCGGCCGAACTGGGGAATCCCACAGCTGAACCGAATGCAAAAAATTTTTTCTTAACCATCCTCCAGAGTATTTACGCTCGAACGAGTCCCGCGATAGGCTTTTTGAGGTTAGGTTACTATTACAGATAGATATTATTATTTAAAAACACAAATCTCTTAACACGCATATCAGAACAGTCTTTTTTTTTGGTGCTAAAACTATTGCAGACTGTTCTGATATGCGTGTTAAGGGATTTGTATTTTGTGTTTTTTAATAATAGTATCTACTTCTAACAGTAACCTACATGAGGACTCGTTCGAGCGTAAAGACTCGGGAGGATGGTTAAGAAAATTTTTGCAAACCGAACAAACCGGGGAATCCCATGCCGGCACCAACTGACATAATTGTGAATTGACATAAATCGGGCCGGCACAAAACGACGTTTACCTGTATTTAGAAACACGTATAACATATTGGAAACAACATGCATTCAAGATTCTTATATTCAGTGGATGAATTTATTTTATTATAAGTAACTTCTATTGTAGAATTGAAATAAAATTCACAGAAATAAGCCCTTTCAGACAACGCGTCTTAATAAGACGTTAGCTACTAATTCAAATGAAATAGAGCAATTCCTGGGTATCATTCTTTGGATGTCTTTGATAAGACAATATCCTACAAGAAGATATTGGGCTCCTCAAACTAGAATTTCGCAAGTGCAGATATTATGACAGTGAACAGATTTGAGGAAATAAAATGCTTTCTTCGTTTCAGTGATGATAACCATTCTACTAGGAATACAGATAAAATTATGCCAAGTGCTTGAGAGCAAATATAAGCAGTCTGTAAGCAAGTACCTTTGGAAGAAAATCTTTCCTGTGATGAACAGATAATTCCAATCAAAAGGACTCCTATGCACATTTACAACCCTAAAAATCCACACAAATGGGGTTATAAAAAGCATGTTCTTTTTGACGTTAGTGACCTAAGGTACAATTTTGAATTATAGACAAATAAAGCAGAGGTACAAATTATAGATGGTGAACCAGATTTAGGGGCAGCCAGTAATATTATAGTTCGTTTGTGTAGATCCATTGCAAAAGACGTCTTCCACAAAACAATTATTATTAATCGAGCTTGTGTCTACCTGCTTATTTAGAAAATGGTAGTATAAATAGTGTAGCAACAATCAGATCAAATCGCCTCAGAGGATTAAGAACTCCAACAGAAAAAGAAATGAAAAAAAACTAAGGGTTATTATGAAGAAAATTCTACCATTGCATATAGGAAAAGCATTCATGATATGCAATGGTATGATAACCAAGTAATTTCACTGAAATCAACCTTTTCAGGTACTAAAACTCTCAGTACAGTAAAAAGATTTTACAAATCAGTGAACTGCAAAAAAGATATAGAACATCCAGATGTTTACAACATGCATATGGATGGGAACCACTTATAGGATTCTCTGCCGGAACTTTATTCCATCAAATTAAAAAGCAAGAAATGGTATATGAGAATATTCTGTCATATAATAGCTGTTATTGAAGTCAATTCCAGGCTGCTTTCAAGGAGGATTGACAAACACACCAAAAGAGAAATAATATGTCACTGCTAAAAAATCAAAACTATTTTGGCATAAGATCCTTTTCGGTGTGCAAAACAATAGACAGAAAGAGAGGCAGGCCGAGAAGTATCAATATAATAGTCTTCGTTCTTCACCTACAATTGATCGCCCCAAAATAAAATGTTTGGAATCTCGTTCCACAAGGAAGACACAAAGTGATGGGTTCATACATAATAGAGAGCAGTGAAAAAAATTAATTGTATACGAAAATCCCATGGAACGTATGATTAATGTAATATTCATGTATGCCTAAATAATAAAAAAAATTGCTTCAAAGGTTTTCACACTCTTAATTGATAGTCATCTAGTATATATATTTATTCATTCATTTGTTCATAATAAACGTTAGTATAAAAGATTTACAAAAATATATCACAAGGTGAATTTAAGAATAATCTTATAATCTAAGTACATAGATATATACATAAATATATCAGTCAATATAAACATATATACATACACGTACACATTTAATAAAGATGATATAAAAAAATAAATGTCATGTCCCTATATTTGCACGTCATTTATGAACTCCACTGAGTAGCAGCAACGTTCGTTCGTGCAACAAGGCTAACAATGCTGACTTGAATTTATAATCATTTTCTAATGATTTAATGGACTGAGAAGCCTATTGTATAGTGTAGAGCCAATAAAAACGTGAGATTTAAACACTAGTGTATATGAAGGAGTAATTTCACAAAATTCTCTTGCGTTTCTAGTGTTATGCGAGTGAATAGAGTTAGCGGTATTGTACTTAAGTAAATTTTTTCGGTAAAGCATTATTGAGTCCAAAATAAATAGAGAGTAATAAGTTAACACTTTTAAGTGCATAAAAAGTGGCCTACAAAGCTCATTAATATCTTTGTGGCAAATAATACAAATTGCACGTTTTTGTAGTCTAAAGGTGAGAAGCAACTTATCTAAGGTTGTATATCTCCAAATGGAAATACCATAGCAGAGTCTGGTTTCAAAAAAAGTATAATAAACTTTAAGTGTGGTGTCTTCAGACAATTCCATGGATACGGTTCGTAATGCATAACAAACAGATGCTAAGCAAGTGCAGATATATGCCCTGACCATGATAAACACTGGTCAATCAATAGACCTAACAACTTAGTATTAGCAACTAAGTTTAATGAGTAATTCTTTTTAACAGATTCAATATCAATATAAGGCCTGAAAATAGTGCAACACGTTTTTTTAAAGTTTACTGAGAATTTATTTAACTTAAAACCAATTTTGAGCAGTTTCAATATCAGTTGAAATATAGTCTTCTAGTAACGAGAGCAAGGAACAGTCCCAGTACAAAGTAATATCATTAGCAAAAAGAGTACACTTAACAAAGGCTATAGATGATGCAAAATCATTAATATAAAATAAAAATAATATAGGGCCCAAAACAAACCCTAGGGGCACCCCAAGATTAAGAAATAATGTATCAGACATTATAGTTCTGTATCGAGTAGAGAGTCTAACAGACTAAGTTCGGTCCACTAAACATGATTTAAGCCAACAATTAACCACACCTTATACCATAATGTTCAAGTTTATTTAAAAGAATATCATGTTGAAAACAATCAAATGCTTTACTAATATCAATGAAAGCAGCAGCTGATACTGAATTTTTTTTATTGAGCGAGGAATACAGACTAAATAAAAAATTATGTTGTAACCATTTTTTTTGACGATTATAAAAGCTTATAAATTTAATCATAAAATACGCTGCACTATTTATTTAAATAAACAATTAATTTTTTGCAATATTAATAAATATTCAGATCAGTACAGTATAGCCCAATCACAAGGCATATATTAATTAGTAATAATAGCTTAGGCTTTATTCGTAAACGTTGGTTGTTTGAATAACATTCCAAATGTCAGACAATTCTTGTGCCTTGTGTGCATCCCATCCATTAAGGTCAGTCAAGCTCAAGCTTTCACTCTGGTGACACGCACCATGGCTCAGAATTTAGTTCGAGCGAGTGACTTGCAAATCGCTATAGGCATGGCAATGTGATCAGATGTTGGAAAGCACACGTCTTTTACTCTGTTTCTAATAATGGTAAGCAAATTAAATTATTATTATGGTAGACAAAATGATCTTATTGTAGCGCTCAAGAAATTATCGATTTTTTAAGCTCATGAACTTACATATTATTAATTTTTAATCTCACTCAAATTACCGATTTTTAATATCACGAATGTACAAATTATTAATTTTTAATTTCATTAATTCATGATTGATAAGGTTACGAATTTACAGTTCAGATATCATGTCTAAATTTCCAAATTTACCGAAAATAATCTTGGTTTAATATAAATTGAAGAGGAGTCCAAAATGGTGTATTTTGGTTAGCCCGTCATATGGATTGAGTTTTTCTTTCGATTTACTTCAATAAATTGTACAACTACTTGATGTTAATGGTTCCCTATAATGGTCCTATATAATATGCAGTTATGCATTTAATTCGTAATTACTCCAGAAGAAGAAGATTAATCTTACGCTTTGTAAGTGTAAAAATGGAAAGTCCGATGATGTCATTTGTTTGTCGAAGAATTACAGGCTAACACATGTGGTTTCGACAAGGTATTTGTTTCAATGGAGTTCAAAGTACCAGTTGTCAAAGTAAGCGTTTTTCTAACAACTTGACCTGACAACAGCTGTTCGTATAACTTGACAGCGAGGCGAATAATAGAAAATAATATTGTAGCATTTTACGACTTTTGTTTTAAAAAATAATTATGAGAACTAATTTTATTTATCTTTGAATATTTAACGCATATTTGTAAACCAAGGTAACAGATCTGTGTATTTTGGGTAATTAATTTAAAAAGCTTCACAGTCATGTTGACTACAATATTAATATTTTGATTCAAAGTAAAGTAAAAGACAATCATAATTTTCATATTTAAATATCTGCGTCTAAAAGATTAGACCACATTATTGATGTATATTTTGTATATAAAATTTTATCACAACGAAAGCTATATTTAATTAAAGACATCATATAATTTAATTGAACAACCTTTTATTTTGGACAAGTGAGTTCAAAAGTAGGGTTAATTGAGTTAAACGGTAAAAGCAGATATATACCCCTTTTATAAAAACAAAGGTTTTTGTTGTGACTTGATAAAGAAGCACTAAGCAGCGCTTTCAAGAAGTTTAATATCTAAATTTCCCTTTATAATAATGTTCAGATTATTGGTATTAATAGCTACATCTTTTTTTATTGTATAAGGTGGAAAGAGTGCATCTCTTGCGTCCTTTGTTATTATATTAACACTGTTTTTTTACAGCTCCTGCTTTAGCAGTAAAAACGATTTTTCCCTCATTTCCAAGTTCTCCCTTAGGGTAAACCCGTGTTTAAAAATTCTAGGACTTGGTGGCGCCCCCTTTGCACCCCCTATTTAGTATTTTAGAGTCAGTCAAGTAGATAATGTTTTTGTTGTAAAACCCACAACCACTCCTCATAAGCTCTACCCGAGGTATAGACCACCCCTAGCTTAGTTGGAAGACTGTAGACTTCCTTTCATTACAAGGACATCGAAATAACTGAATATTGTAAAATTAAATTTGAGTTAGTTTTACGGTTAGCCAAATGTGAAGTCGGTAGTAGATTGTTTCAATGTATAGCATCAGTAGTAGATCTGTTGGCATGAAAACCATACTGACAGTCGTAGTTATTAGAGATTTGTTAATTTCTTTATTTTAATTTTGGAAGAATAAATAAATTTAATTCTGTACTATGTACTCATATTCTGCCTAAATGGGAACAATGTTTTTTTTTTATTATTATCAATAAAAAAGTTCAAACTCAATATGTATATAATATTTCATATACCCTTTCCATTACGAAACTGGGATAAAATATTTTTTCTTCAAACATTAAAATATTAGGTCATTATTTAACTGGGCCGGCTTAAGAAAAATGTCACTTTTTCACCAGTGAGTTTTACTTTTCCTTTTCCGGTCGCTGGAAGTAAAAGTAAATAAGTGACTACTATAATCAGAAAAAATTGGCAGATCCGAATGTACAAAAAACCAAAATGGCATCCATGAGGAATAAGAAAGTTGATGATGATCAGTTAACGACAAAACGTTTTTTAACAAATTGAATTGGGCTATTCGATAGGGGATAAAAAGTTGCCATATTAGGATTACGTACTTTAAATAAATATTATTAGAAAGTGCTTTTAAATTTTGAATATTATCTGAAATAACTGCACTAAAAATAAAAAACAGTAATTTGGTGTTCAACATTTTTGAAAATATCTCAGACGCCAAATGAGATATGTCAAATTGCTTTGCAAATTATTAATTAGTGTAATATTTAGCAACTTTGCCGAATGTAAACATACCCTTATCTCCATTAATAAACGAGATCCCCATAGTGGCCTTCGAATTTGAATCAGTCAGTATATATTTGTTTATATATGATATACTTCTTTGTCCGAAAGATTGATTTTTCCCAGGATAATTACTTTAAATTAATGCCTATCCTAAATGCTTTTATGAGGTTTGAGGTGGGTGGTCCTTTAATCAATTTATTTTATACTATCATTGAATGGGACATTTATTTAAAGTTGTTATACCCATCGCGTAAAATCGTCATCCAATAAATGGAAAACTTTCATTGCCAATCGGATTTCTTATGGAAAGTTGGCCACATCATCCTTCTCATTGTGAATTGGAATCGAATGAGTTGTCTTGGGTGGAAACTGAAGCTAAACTTACTCTTGTTGTGTTATCTCCTCCATCAGAGGTATTTATCTGATGAATTAATACAAAAATTTTCAAATTTATAGAAAATCCTAAAGATCACTGTGGTCGTTTTGCCTTCAATGTAAAATGGCTGCCGGAAAAATTAACTGGTAAAATTCAACTACATGAAAGGACACATGCTACAAAATTATTGGTTAACCATGTTCATGTTACCATATTTTCAGAAGCTTTAGCTAAATTAAAAAAAGGACTTTTTTAAAAATGCTTACAATAGTTAAATATTTGGATATTCTAAAAACAGACACTGGTTGTTGACGATTTTCCATTTAACCTTTGACTAGCATGTGATTCCAGAAGAAGCATAAGTCAAAATTTCCAATTTAACACCTAAACTTTTTCTTTGAACTTCATGAAAGATAAGGTTAATCTGTCTTCAAATTTTATATACATAGAGGTGGTCATGATTGCTTTTAATTAAATTAATTGGAAACAGTAAAAGTGGTTCATATGGTTTAAAATTTTTATCAAAGTTGTATTACTATGGCAGTTGAATTTTTGAAACTTACATGTACAAACATCATTTTGTTTTTTCAGTATTTTAGTGTTGTTATCGCATAACCAGTGTTCGTGCTAATCTGTTCCTATCTTCATAAAAAGTTTATATTAAAAATGTGTATGCTGCTTTATGACAAAAGACTGAAGTTTTAAAAAAATAAGAATAATGTAATCAATTCTACATAAAATAATCTTTAGAAATGTGAAAAAGCCTTTGAAATACAACAAAAATAATACAATGACTCATATTTAAAATATTTCAGTTTTTTGATAATATCAAAAATACAACAAACTGTAATGGTTTCTTTAACAGCATGAGTTTAGCTCATTTATTAGACTTGCTACATCTTGTAGTATTAAAAGGTTACCCACGTTAGAACAAAGTAGTTGAACAGTGTAAAGAAATTAAAAAGCATGCAATTAACATCAAGATCTTACAAGACTGTACAATTATTTTCTGGGGATTAAATGCACCATTGCTGCTGATTATATTGTCCATAGTTTGCCCAACGTTATAGTCTGATCAAAGATGTGCAAACACCAACTAAAGCAACTACATAATTCACAATCATGAGGTTTGCTACTCAATAACTTCCACTTTCAATATTATCTCATTCATGCTTTAATAAAACCATAATTCGCCAAAGATATTATTTGATAATTTGTATTCAAATTCTATACTTATACAAACCTTGTAGCTTGGCTGTGCCGGAATAGTTGGCACATGGGAACGTTCATTAGGACGAAGTTGAGATCTTCTTAGTTGTTCTGCTTTAATGTATAAATGTGCCTCTAAATATTTTTTATATGCAACGCATACATGCCGAACAATCTGTCTTGCTGAGCACTCAGCATCTTCATTTAAATTTGGTACTGCATCTTCCCTTGATAAAATAGGCAAAGTGGAAATCTAAAACTTTTCAATAAATGTAAGCTTAAAATTTAAAAACAATACTGACAACGTTATGGAGTTTACGCAAACCATCCTGCTCATCAAATTCTTCTAAAATTACACGGAACTGAAAAGTTAAACCAAAGAACATTGTTGCATGACATCGTCCAGAATCATGTGAGCATTCTAATAACCAAAGTGCATATCTATAAACAACATTTAATTATAGAACATAGTTTCAATATACTAAGTTATACCTCACTAGTCTGCTAACAATATATTTAGGTAACAAACAAATTCGTTCCATTGCCTCTTCACAATAACCTAAGTAATACAAGCATATCGATACACCTGTTGCAGCAATTGAAGGTCGGGGAACATCCAATAAACACTATAAATTAAAATGCAAGTAAAAGTATCTAGTAAAAATTTCATTTGAATATAATTTTTCAGAAAACTTAGTTTCAAATTAAGAGAGGTATAAGTAGATGTCGCAGGAATATAAATTGAGACATCAAAAATTAAGTTTGATAACATGCTTCAATATTATGTCTTTATGTCAAATACATTTTAATTGTTAAATTTTAACGATTGCCTTTTCATGAAGTTTGCTCATGTTTTCGAATTATATTTACCACAGCTTTAAAACTTATTCTCAAACGCATGCTAGCTAATCGTATTTAAGAATATAATTTCTAAGAGTAATGGACAAAGTCCATCATCATCATTAAGTCTTCAGTTCTGGAACTGGTTAGACATGTACCTCCGTTATTTCTTATTCTGAGTTAACCTACATATTCCCAGAAATTCCCACAGCCTACATCTTTCACCTACTGCGTGCAATAGTCTGATCTGGATCTACTTTTACCTCTCTTTTTTCCTATCTCTGCTTGTAATAAATCCCGCACTATTCCCCAAATGCCTTACAACGTGCCCTATCCTTTTATTTCTACAATTTTTTCTGTTTTTCACAGATATCTTTCTTCTCCTACTATTTCTACAACCTCTTTGTTATTAACTTTGTCTGTCCATGCTATCATCATCATATATCTGAAGCACCACATCCGAAAAGGTTTCTATTCTTTTCCTGTCTGCTTCTTCTACTGTCCCCATTTCATAGTCGTACAGTGCTCTGCTTCACACATATACTTTCAACAATTTTGTACTTGTTCCTATGATTGTTGTCAGCCAAAATAGCAGCTGCTCTTTCTTGTTAGATACAGCCCGGGTCCCCTTCTATTATTTTCTAAATTTATACCCTATTTCACCGATATTCAGTGGTATGTGTAGGGGCTTAAGCAACCTGACGGCTACCAAGATCCTCAACACTTAGACATTTGCCAAATTAACGGTTTTCCAATAAATCCTTTCGCACAAGCAAGATTAGTTGAGAATATTGCAAAACCAACACCTGTAGTTGTTTATAATAATCATGAATGATTTTTTTGTCATTAGGTTTTCCGTCTTGAAACTAGTTTGACATATACCTCCAATGATTTCTATTCTGAGCTAGCCTACACATATTGCTCAAATTTCCACAGCCTACATCTTTCACTATCTGTGTGCAACAGTCTAACCTATGTCTACCGCTATCTTTCTTTTTCCTATCTCTGTTTCTAATATATTGTAACAATTTAAAATATCACTGTTCGTTTCCATTATTTTCCGTATTATGGTTCAGTAATATTTACTTCAATATTCGTTTAGTTTGAGTATTTAACAATAAATTATTTTAAGGAGTATTGGAGTGATGTGTGTTGTCTACTTTTAGGCACTAGTATTATATACACTCAAAATTTATTTACTCTTCTCTGGCATTTGATCTTAGGTTAGTTGTCCTGCGCGTCATTTTAGCTAAGAAGCCTTGTGTAGTTTGCAATTGTGGGGATTCGATGCTTTCGTGTGAACCTGCAATCAATCAAATGTAGTATCATCGGTTCGCATGGAAGAGGCGTGCATTTATGATTAACTAATGCACGATGGCCTTTGAGAGAGGCCTGCTAGTTAATTCCAGTTAAGTTTAGTTGAAATATGTAGAGTGAGACCCTTGTCAGGGCACAAAGTAGACAATGATAAGAAATACTTATGGCAAAACTCATTAAAAGAAAAACCAGTTTAAGAATATGCATGATGATACTTCAAAATAAAAGTTGCAGATATTAGAAGAATGGAATGATTTTGTATATCAGCTTGTCTTCCAATTCACTTGAAGGATATTTTAAATGATGAAATTTATTCAGAAGTATTTTGTTTCAAGAAAGTTAAAAATCAATTTGTAACAACGTCACAGTTACTTTTGTGTTTTGTAAGCATCTGGTGTGTAGATGATGAACAAGTTGAACAGCCTTAGGACATAAACCAGTAGGTCGTCATGCACTAGTTGTTTGTTTACAAAAGAGGTACCTCTCTTATCTTTCAATATTATTGTTCATCTTTGGTATAGTGATTACAAGTAGTAATTAGAAAGACAACCATATTTCTTATATTCCCCTACCATTTATAGAACATCTTTGTTCTTCACTTTGCCGGTCCATATTTTCATCATACGTTTGTAGCATCATATTTCAGACTTCTATTTTTTCCTGTCCGCTTCTCCTACTGCCCAAGTTTCACAGCAGTACAGTGCTGTGCTTCACACATATGTTTTCAACAAATTTTTCCTTTTTCTATGTTAGTTGTCTTTGAACATAGTAGTTACTCTTTCTTGTTAAATACAGCATGGTGTTTTATATATTTTGCACTTTTCTCGTCTTGTGTTATTTGGCTTCCTAGGTAGCAGAAATCCTTAACCTTTTGTAAGTTCTCGTTTCCTATTTGTATTCTAGTTTTAGATTTATTTTTTCCTCTTTACATACCAGTACTTTAGTTTTATTTTTTAAATTTCATACCTATATCTCTGTTAGTACCATTTCCCTTTCATTAAGAACTGTTTCCAATTCTTCCTTGCTAGATGCTAATACCGCTATATCATCTGCAAATCTAAGCATATCAATCTTTTGTGCCTGCATAATAATTCTAAATGTTTTCCTGCATTTGAGAGTATTCATTGCCTCTTCGATGTACAAGTTAAAAATAAACGAAGATAAGTCACATCCCTGTCTCACCCATTTCCTAATATTTACTTCTCTACATTCCACTGTAATTATATTACCACAGTTTGCTCTTTGTATAAGCTATGTACTATCCGTCTATCCCTAAAATTCATTCCAATCTTTTTTGAATATTTGAAACATTTTTTCCATATTACATTGTCGAATGATTTTTGCAGATCTATAAATCCTATATGCACGCTTTCTCCTTTTTCTATTGTTTTTCCATTATCCCTCAGAGCTAAAATCGCCTCCCATATACCCCTGTTTCACCTAAACCCAAATTAACCTTCTCCTAGTATTTCTTCAGCCCGTTTTTCCATCCGTCTTTGAACAATTCTAGTTAATATTTTTGACACATGCGCTGTTAAACTTATTGTTCGAAAGTTTTCACATCTATCTGCACTTCTCTCTATTGGTATAATGACTATGGTGTTACGATTGAAATTTTTGGGGTTCTTTTGCTTGTCCAACGACTTTTAGAATTTCAGCTTATACCTAATCTATACCAGGTGCCTTATTGTTTTTCAGACTCTTTTATGCTAGTTCAAACTCGTCACTAAGTAAACGATTTCCCCAGTCACTATTTTCAATGTCTGATTTCTGTTCTAGTGCTTTTAGTTCATGTCCTGCATATACATTCCCTATATATTCCTGCCATCTATCCATTGTCTCTACATTTTCTGTAATAATGTCTCCTCCCGCGTCTCATATTCTTGCTATATGGCTATATACAGGGTGCCCTATTTCTTACACGTTGTATAGGTAACTCTGTTATTTGTGACATTAGAGAAAAGGTTAAATGGGGAAACTAGTGCAGTTTTTAATGCTGAGTTCAGCCATGAAGAGATAATTAACATACAGGGTGTAGCAAAAGCGTTATACCAAAATAACGAAATTTTGATCTTTTTTGTTTTGCTTTGTATTTCATTTATTGTGATAGATACAGTAAAACGTTGTAGATGTTTTTTACATTATTTTAAAAGGAGAATAAGGTAAACTTATTTGTTTTTACATGACTTTGGTCATGTTCGAGTAAATAAGTGAGGTTATGTTTTTTTAAATGCAAACCATAATTGGCGGTAGTTCCAATATAAAGGCATTTTTTTTCTCTTTTCAGTGATGTACTACAGTGTACATGTTCAACATAAAAATTTTTGAAAAAATTTTGTTTTATGAAATCTGAAACTTGGTATTAAATAATAAAATACTTATGCATGACGTAACAAAAATATCAAAAACAAATTATGTTAAAAATATTAAATATAATATCACTTCAAAGTGTGTTCAAAGTGTCCACCATTTTATTGAAGGCACAAGCTCACATAGTTTTTTAACATTACGAAGTGCTTTTTCTATTGTGCGTGCATCAATGCTTGCAATTGCTGTTTGGATTCTAGCTATTACATCCTCAGGCGTTTGAGGAGTAGTAGAATACACTTTATTTTTAAATCACTCCACAAATAAAAATCTAATGGCGTAAGTTGTGGTGAACGAGCAGGCTAATCAATTTCCATTTTGTTACCAATCACGTGCTCAAAACTATCAGTTAAATATTGCTTCACTGATGTACCACTGTGTGCAGGGGCACTATCGTGTTGGAAATACTTTGGTCTGTAATGGATGTTAAGAGGTAATTCATCCAAATATTCTTCCAGTTGGTGTTTTAAGAAATTTAAGTAATTTGCAGAGGTGAAATTGTCGTTATAAAAAAAAGTCCAATAATTTTTCCACAAAATGTTCCACACCAACAATTAATACCAAATTGATGTTGATCTCTGGATTCACGCACAAGTTTAGGATTTTCTTGAGAATAAAATACTTTGTTATGCCGATTAAATATTCCGTTATTTGTAAATTTAGTCTCGTCAGTAAACATAATGGTTCTCCAAAAATATGAATCCTCTTCACATTTATTAAGGTACCAACGACAAAATGTTATCCGTCTTTGATTATCCACTGGATACAATGTATTCGAAATAGAATAGTGATAGGGATGATATTTCCGACTTTTCAGAATACACCTCACGTTTCCTTAGAAGTCGCACAGTGGTTTGCAATTTCGGCAGTAGAAGATTCTGGTTTATAGTTAACATACGCCAACACATTCGTTTCAACAGTTTCTTCACATTTTTGCAAGAATTTAGGTTTGGTAAATGAACCATATGCCTTAAGATTATTTTCAAGTTTGCTAAATATCCGACAGTGTGGTTGCTTACGTTCCATGTATCTTTCAAAGTACAAATCCGCTGCTGCACGTGAGTTACGATTTGAAGAATAGTAGCAAAAGAGCATGTTATTTTTTTCTTCATTTGTATAGGACATTCTATCAGAAGAAAATAATGTACGTATAAACACAAAATAACAGTACTATCTAATTTCTTTTATTTAAACAAGTGAAATCTATTGTTATGTGTCATATGGCTACTTGATTCTTAAAATCAGTTCAAATGTTCACATATTATTTAATACAAAGTTTCGTATTTCATAAAAACAAAATTTTTTCAAAAATTTTTATGTTGAACATGTACACTGTAGTACATCACTGAAAAGAGAAAAAAAAATGCCTTTCTATCAGAATACTGCCAACTATGGCTTCCATTTAAAAAAACATAACCTCACTTATTTACTCGAACATGACCAAGGCCATGTAAAAACAAATAAGTTTATCTTATTCTCCTTTTAAAATAATGTAGAAAACATCTACAACGTTTTACTGTATCTATCACAATAAATGAGCCACAAAGCAAAACAAATAAGATCAAAATTTCGTTATTTTGGTATAATGATTTTGCTACACCCTGTATGTTAATTATCTCTTCATGGCTAAACTCGGCATTAAAAACTGCACTAGTTTCCCTATTTAACCTTTTCTCTAATGTCACAAATAACAGAGTTACCCATACAACGTGTAAGAAATAGGGCACCCTGTATATATATATATATATATATATATTCTAATTAGTTTGTATGCTTTATCTGTCTTCCTATTTGCATCTCAGTTTGTAACACTTTGCACTTTTCCTTAATCCGTTACTTGTTAGTTTTCCTGCATTTGCGAAAAATTTCCCATTTTGTGACTTTATATCTCTGTTTACCTGTTTTGTCTGGTCTATTTTTGTATTTTCGCCTTTCTTCTATTAAATTCAGAATGTTCCTCGTTATCCATGGTTGCTTATTTTCTTTTTGTTTATACGCCAGAATATTTCTGGCCTCCATATCTAAGTTGAATTTAATGTTATTCCATTCTGTTGCTACTTCCTTAGTATCAGAAATGTTCCCAATGTTTTTGAAGAATTCGTTTGACTTTTTCTTAATTTTTTCTGCGTATCGTTACCTTTTAGTTTCCCAAAGTCAGTGCTTTTTGCTTTTCCTTTTTTTTTAAATTTTTTAATTTAAACATGACTTTCATAATCATTATGTTGTGGTCAATGTCTGTATCTGTTTCTGGGTAGCTCCTACAGTCAATTACTCGATTCCTAAACCGTCTAACTAGAATGTAATCTGTTTGATAGCTTCCATGTGTATCGCCTTCTAGCATGATGTTGAAATAATGTGTTTGTGATGGTTAAATTGTTTTTGTCACAATCAACCAGCCTATTTTCCGTCCCTTCTCGTTCTTAAACCAAACAAACCTACTACCGCTTCTGTACCGTCACTTACCACTGTACTAAAACTCCCATAATACTTAAATTTTCACTTTTACGTATTTATGTCTTCAATATCTCTGTAGACCACTTCTACCTATCCCTCACTTTAGCTAGAGATGGGCATGTACACTTGTATTATTACTATATTTACCGGTTTAAATTCTAATCTAACCACGACTACTCTTTCATTCTTTTGTAAGTAGTTTTCTACACAGTGTTTTACCTTTTTTGCATAACTATCCTTACACCAAAGTCTCTGTTCAAAAAATCTCCTGTCTCTGGCCATCAAACTTCGCTAATACCTACTATGTCTATTGCTAACCTATCCATTTCAATTTTCAAATTCTTTAGCTTGCCTACTTGCTTCATATTCTCACATTCCACGCTCCAACTCGCTAAATATTACAGGTTCTTATTTTAAACTTTCCCATTACATCATCCAAAGTAGTCTCCTTACAAAAATCTGAATGGAGAACTATTTTAACTCCGAAATATTTTACCCCAGAAGATGCCATCATAACAATTTATGTACGCTATGTACTTTGTAGGTGATGTGGTGGTTTCCCGTTGCCTTCCACATCGCAGTAGTGTGTCGTAGAATACCATACAGACCCCTATAGACTTTGCTACTCTAGGTACCAAAGGAGCTGCTGCCCTATATCAAGAACCTGTCTTAGTATGGTTCCTCCCTAAAGACTCCACTAATTTGGTTAGACCTGTAGTTCGGCTCTTTAGCTCATTGAAACACACGAGTCATTTTACCTGTTCTAGTAATCTAGAACTTCTTCAAGGTGCAGAATGTTCATCAATAATTTGAACATAAAAACAATGTTCTTTGTTTTTAAATCATTGGGAAAGTACTGTAAGTAGACGTTCTGAAAATATACATTTTACTGTGGTGTTGGTTTGTGGTTGTGATTTCAGGTACGTTTGACAGAATGCTTAAACCTATTAAAAGATGAAATGACATTGCATGTTTGATGGTTTAGTATAAAAAATACTTAAATGTTCTTTAGTGAAATAAAATGTCTTGCACAGTTCTAACACTAATATCTATAAATCTCAGTCACTAAAGATAACACTTTGTCAGTAAGTTTTATTTATGTAATCTACAAGCATAACGATTGTTACATGCCGAAAATCAGCTATGTATCATATTTAGTTTAAGTTTAAATTTGTGACTAAATTCCCGCCATTATTTCAAATAAACTTGTGCATTTCCGCCATCCCGGACAGTTGCGTCGGTGCAAAAGAATGCGCAAGCACGGAGTGGGTAAGTGCGCGGTTTGGACAGGGCATGAGATTATTAGTCAACGAGACGTCGAACAGTGACGTTTACCTGTGTCGTTCCTTTGTCTTTCCTCTTTCAGAAAATGTAGGTTTCCCTTTATCTCTACCTGATATCGTTGCCTTCACCTTATTCCTCCGTCCTGTCTACAAGCAGAGGGAAGGAAGAGGGAAGACATTATATCTGGTCTCAATGATGGCCTAACGAAATCCACGCCCAAACAATGCCACAAGAAATACATGGAAATCAGCACGGCTCCTGCGCAATGATGACCGCAAAGTCGTGAAGCGTTCCACATTTTTAAGTGAGTACATTTTATCTTTTTAAGGTACATCTTGTATCACTGTAAACATATTTGGTACTTGATACAATTTGGCAAATTATGACGTAATATCTTTATTGTGCAATATTGTGAACGTGGAGCGTTCCAGTGTCGTCAACTGTAGTAGTGGCTCATAACAGTTGCACGGGAATATAACAGGATGTCCAAGGTAAGTATGTGGTTTATTTCATATAAGTTTCCTAGAAATTTTACTATTAGATGTTTGTTAGGTTAGAGCCAAAATATATAATTTTTAATTATGATATTTTTCATCACTCATAAATTGGTTGAACATTTCTGTTTAATTTATTCAACCTTGCCATTGTGCAGTATAGTGACTTACCTATATGTATTAGTCTTACTATGTGTTATATCCATGGCTCGTAAGAATAGAGTTATATTTAGTTAAACAAGCAAGCAATGAGTTATATATTAGATTTGTCATTGAAAATAAGAGTTATTTGTTATTCGAATTTACTTAATGTAATAGATCATATTAGTTGTCCTTTTTCTCTGTAGAAGTTATATCGAATAGAGACACAACAAATTGGCAACGAGGAAAAGTGCCAAATAGGTATCAAAACCACACAAGTATGAACGAAGAACAATTTCGACAGTTTTTATCAGTAATAACTATCAACCAGTAAACTATTATGAATCAACTCTGCATCAACCATCAAAAATTAGTCCCACTACATTTGTGCCAACGTTTGAAAGCTTTGAATCGTAAATGGAAAATTTTAAATGTTACCAGCAGTGCTTTGAAAACTATTTAATGTTAAAGATAGCGTTTCCAGGTAAAATATTAAGCTCTGTTATATCTAACACATATAACATACTCGCAGAATTGGTAACACTAAAAGTACCAGCAGAATTTGATTATAATTACATTGTAAGGAATCTAGAAAAGCACTTATGCCCCAAGGAAAATATGCATGTCTCACAACATAAGTTCTTATGCAGATATAAAACTCAAAAATCAATCTATTGCAGAATATGTTGTTGAACTAAGATGTGATACAATTGCCTACAATTTTGTTTCTACATGTAATTGCAAGGTTAATATAACAGATATATTTCTTGGAGCACAATTTATAAAGAATGTGAATATCTATTACATTTCAGTAATCCAGAATTTGATAACATTGTAGCAAAAGCATTAGCCCTCGAAGCATCAAAGTTAGACAGCAAGTAGTTGTCCTTACATTTCCTTGAATTCGACTTAAAAACAAAAGAATCAAACTAGAACATCGAGAAAATAAATGCTGCTACAAGTCCAGAAAACTTCCAGGGTCAGGAACACATTTGCATATCGATTATAAGAAATTAGGTCTTGACCAAATATACAGGCACTGCGGTAAAACTAACCTGTTGTCAAAATAATATAGCAACGATACTGACAATCTAAAATTTTCCGATTGTGGTAAAAGGGCACGTTTCAAGAAAATATGCATTCGCACATTACTAACGGGAAAAGGACATTCAGAAACGGATGTCTATCAACTTGAGGAAGATACACAGAGTTGTGAATCTTTTGTGTGAGGTTAAAATTTTAATGTCACTTCGAATTATTTCAAGACAAATTAAAAGTTTAATTTATTGTACATATACAAATTAACTACAATTCTACGTCTTCTAATATAAAAAACGAAAAAATGATATTTTCAGGGCGTATTGAATACCAAAAATGCCATCAGCCTCATCCTGCAATTGTGCCATAATCTTTTCCGGTATTTTTTACACATGGACAAAAACAAACGTTCAGAACCTGCACGAATTACAATTAAAAATCGCAATATTATATCCACTGCATATTCAAATTTAAAACATTATTTTTATGACGAGAAAGTATACAACCATACTTTGAAATCAATGTTCGTCATTTACAAGAATACGGGATTTATCAAAGGTAAAGCACAAGAGTTTGAAATCGACTCAGGTGCAGGATTTATGTTGCTACCACAATCTAGTTTTAAGGAACTTCAATTCAACGCAAAACTTCAAAAGTCAAATAGTAGATTTAGATCATATACTAAAAACATTTTTTCATTTTGAAAAGCTGTCGGTGAGAATAAAATTCCAACATTATCATATATTTTTGCAAAAAAAAAGTCAGTATAGTAAAGTATGTCAAAAAATAAACTGCTCTGTCAAGTTGTAAAATAAAGTATTAATTAAATAACTTCATTTGTATCTCAGAGAATTCGGCTACAGTTTAGTATAAGGGCTTTTCAATATTGGGGAGTGTTATACATTAAATTGTTCAGCTTGACGAGCTGAACAAGAATATGTATCTCGTTTTGTGCAGAAATGCATATTAATGTCGAAATCGAGAAATGTACAAATCAGCAAAAGAGATGTGGGATAAGTTAAATGTGTCTTTTGAGCATGTTTCTGAAAAGCATCTAGACCATCTGTATCTGGAATTGTTAGAGTATAAACAGGAGTCCGACGATTCCATCCCAACCTTCATTTCTAAGCTGCAAAAGATCTGGCTCAAACTTCAATACGAATCTCGTCATGTTGAGGATAAAGATTTACCAGTCACTTTGCTGCTTATACATATCTTAAACATGCTACCTGAAAGCTACAGGGAATTTAGAACTGCGTGGGAGTCTGTTCCTCGTTAACAGCGCACGGTTGAGTATCTACAGGAGCGACTAGCAATGGTTGAAACAAGGTTAGAAAAACACACTGTGTTAAGTCAAACTCAAGCTGTAGTAGTTAATGTAAATTCCAGTGATGGCAATAGCAGTAAACCTTCAGGAAATAGTAAATTTAAGAAGAAAAACTACAGCAAATAAGAATGTTGTAATATTTGCAAGAAAATGGGCCAAACAAAATTCAAGTGTCCTAATAAGAAAAGTAATTTTGATTCAGGTTCACAGTCTCGTAATGTTGTATATGCATTAGTAGGAAATGCCACAGATTCCTGGCACCAAGCCCACTCGTCACATGATAAAATCCAAAAACTGTTTTATGTGCTACTCTCCTTTTAGTGAACCGAGACCAATTACAACAGTTGTCAATAATACGCTGTTAGCACATGGTTAAGGTGATGTTATGGTCAAAGCATTCAAGGATAGTCAGTGGTATGAGAAAAAGTTTACTGATGTGTGGTATGCACTCAAAGACTGAATAAAGACTTTTGCAAAATCACACTAGAAGGTGAAATTAGTCTAAGGGGTAAGCACTTTAATGGTTTGTATAGACTGTTAGTTCATACAGTTATCCCCGAAAGGGGCCCATGTTTATGTAACGGAATCGTTGTAGTTATGGCACGAAAGGTTAAGTCTATAGCCCATGTGCAACGGTATCTTTAAGGAAAAGAACAAGAAGTTTGTTAAAGATGACGTCCTTTCTGAAAGTTGCATTTTGAGAAAACAACAAAAAAGCTTAGCACACATAAATACAAGGCTATGCTGTCAGGGGAAGTTATCCACGTAGATGTATGTGACACAATGTCGGAAAAATCGATAGGAGGTAAAAGATATTAAGTGATTTTAAGGATCATCGCAAATAAACTCAATCATTTTTAAAAGAAACTAAAACTGTTGGTCACATGGTACAGTTTCTGATCTCAGAAAATTGTGGCAAATTTGACAACAACGTAGTTAAAGCACTTCTAGTGAAGTTTGAAATTTATCACAGCATGATGTCATACACACCTAAACAAAATGGTCCAGCTGAAAGAGATAATAGTACTAGTTGAAGCAGTGAGTACCAATGCTACACTCTAAGCAAAATTTGGCATGCAAGTTTTGGGCAGAAGCTGTAAATACGATTGCGTATGTACTTAATTGAACAGAACAAACACTGGTTGTTGGTAAAAGTTATGGTTAGGTAAAGTGCCTGCTGTGAACCTTTTAAAAATATTTGGTTCAACATGTTTTATCCATGTGCCTAAAGAGAAATGTAAAAACTTGATGCAAGGTCTTGGAAAGATATCTTGGTTGATTACGTTGGCGAGAAAGACGATTACAAAATGTACGTCCCTGAGTTACAAACTCAAAAAGTTAGTCACGGGCCAGTAACAGAATAGGAGATTTTGACTGTAGAGCGCCGGCAGCTGCGAGAATCACAGTAAATTGAAAGCTTGAATAAAACGCTAGCTGGTGGAGAGCCAAGCTCGTTTGAGGAAGCAGTAGCTTCAGAAATCCTCTAGAATGGAAAAACGCAATGCAAGAGGATTTAAATTCTTCGACCTACAATGAGACATGAGTTGGAAGACACGGTCGAGCAGAAGAGCAATTGGTAACCGGCGAGTTTTTTGTGCGAAACAAAATCTTCACATAGGTACAGAACATTATAAGGCTTGCTTGGTAGCAAGAGGTTTCTCGCAGAGTTAGTTTCGACTAGAACGAAACCTTCAGCTCAGTAGCTAGGTTCGAGTCCATTAGAGCTATGCAAAATGTAGTTGCACATGAAAAGCTTAAAATGGCACAATTTGATATCAAAACTGTTTTCTTGTATAGTGGTCTTGAAGAAGTTGTTACAGATATTTTCGCTTAATGTATTAAATTCTTCCTTGACCGATTTCCAGATAAATTCTTGAGGATATACTCCAAGTGACATTGTATAGTAAATGTTTTTTCAATAATGTTAGTGTAGTAGCAATTGAGAGGCAGGAGCAACAAAATTATTCTACATCGTTTAGTATTCTCAAAAAATTCAATTCTAAAACCATGCATTTAAAAATGATTTTAATCTATCATATTTAGGCATATTTGGTTCGACTTGCAATTCGAAACAATTTTTGTGGAAAAGTCAATTGTAACAAATAAAATAAGAAATACACTGATGTAAAGCTATTCAAAATGCTGATATTTTCAATGAATGACTTAAGCAGTTATTCCAAATCATTAGTATTTGCGACGGTATTTCACTCGTGCAAATGTGTTCAAAATTAAATTTAGTCACAATCAGCTTTGAAGATATTTAAATTTTTCTAGCCTCTTCTTTTTGTAGACCAATAATTTATAATGGGTTGCATATCTTGCTAGAGATAATGTTTAATGAATGTCTTTGGTATTGTAATATCGACGCCAAACAAACTAGAACTGAAAGAGATAAAGTCATTAAACGAACAGAAGATTGATCGACATCAAGAGCATATCAAAAGAACCAGATATAAAGCAAACAAAACAGGTAATTTTACTTTCTAGAAAGCTATCAACTTCTAGAAGCTAGGGTAGACATGCGATATGAAATGAATTATAGAATCGATTGTTAAAATAGTCCTAATGTCCTATATAATTAAGTGGAACACTTAGTGCTTGTGTAAATAAATAAACGGTGTGCAGATAAATTATGTTAAGTAATAAACTAGCACTAATAAACATTACTAGTAATTATTATTAGTGATCTATGTAGCAGCATTTGAATATATTAAGGCTCATTTATAACTAATTATGTATAATCAGATTTATATTGGACCAAATAAAGAACAGTAAATTGAAGTTGTTACAATATATTATAGCAAATATATACGAGTTAACAAATTATGTGTATAACACAATCGATTGATAATAGCTTTTTATAAATTTTATTAGCTACAATTTAATCAATACTGCAATAATTTTAGTTAAAATTAAGTTGGTTACTTCATATTACAATAGAACTAAAAACAGAAAACAACTTTACACGCAAGATATGTAAGGTTTTAGTTTTCTGACTTTTTCAATATTAAAAGAAAGCACTTTTAAATTTAATAATACTTACTTCTAATCCTTTACTTTGTACAAATTCAATTGAAAACTTTTTGTGACACAAAACTGCAGCTAAATATTTTAATGCTTCAAAAGCAAGTCGAGCTTCCTTTGTTTCTCGTACATTTACATACCGCAAAATTAATTCCACAACATTGTTTTCAAAGACATGTCCCAGAAACTTAAAAAAAAGCAAGTTAATTTTGGAAGTACAACACGAACACATACCTCCTGATATTCACCCATAGGTGTAAGATAACGAAGAATTAAAATTTGTTTAGTTGCCAATGTAGGTGGATGTAATTGAACATTCCCTATCAAGTATGTTTCTAGTTCTGCCCATGATGAATTACTTGTTTCTGAAAACATACCTGGAACAAAACAACTTTTATATCTTCTACAAGAAAGAATGACATTTTGGTACAAAGAAAAAGTTAGAAGGACTAAGTGTATTCGCTGTAACTTTATTCATTTATTAAAGATGCGGTGATTATGTAAAATTTTGAAATAACTTATTAAGATTTGATGTTAATGAGTAAATACATAACAGATATCTTAAAGTATTTATGTTACTTCAGTACATTTTGGTTGATACATATTACATATACAAACATTTTGTAATGCACTGCAAATCTTAGCAGTACTTAAAAAAATTTGTTTATAGATTAAAAACCAATTTGTTACAATAGTTCATTTAAAATGGTGATAGATTTTAGAAACAGTGCAATTTCAAGTTTAGACACGGTCTTTCAAATTTTAATGAAGCCGACATTTCGCCCACTTTGGTAGTGAGTTTCACAAGCTGCACATTTAGCGCCAATTGTGTTACTTTTAAAATTTATTAAGATATTTTAATTTCCATTTGAAGGTTGTACAAGACTAAGATACACGTTCGAATCCTGTCTGGGACCTTATGTTTTCCACCTTTCAATTACTAGCTTGATTTGAAATGATCAATTGGGGTTTGCATAAAAGTCAAAGTTATTATTTCAACTTATTATATATATATATATATATATATATATATATATATATATATATATACACACACACAATTAAAATTAAATTTTGGGTTTTACTTCGTCCAAATGTCATAAATTTCTTCAAAATGCCAAAGTCATTTATTAATAACTGACGTTTCGGAAAATATGTTTCCTTACACTTAGTTCTATAATTAA